>OY755039.1:151760351-151808589 GCA_963576565.1 Aspidapion aeneum | reverse complement strand
AATGACAAAAATGTCAAAAATGTTAAAAATAATGTCAAAAATGTCAAAAATGTCAAAAATGTCAAAAATGTCAAAAATGTCAAAAATGTCAAAAATGTCAAAAATGTCAAAATTGTCAAAAATGTCAAAAATGTCAAAAATGTCAAAAATGTCAAAAATGTCAAAAATGTCAAAAACGTCAAAAATGTCAAAATGTCAAAAATGTCAAAAATGTCAAAAATGTCAAAAATGTCAAAAACGTCAAAAATGTCAAAAATGTCAAAAATGTCAAAACCGTCAAAAATGTCAAAAATGTCAAAAACGTCAAAAATGTCAAAAATGTCAAAAATGTCAAAAATGTCAAAAATGTCAAAAATGTCAAAAACGTCAAAAACGTCAAAAATGTTAAAAATAATGTCAAAAATGTCAAAAATGTCATGTCAAAAATGTCAAAAATGTCAAAAATGTCAAAAATATCAAAAATGTCAAAAATGTCAAAAATGTCAAAAACGTCAGAAATGTCAAAAATGACAAAAATGTCAAAAATGTTAAAAATAATGTCAAAAATGTCAAAAATATCAAAAATGACAAAAAATGTCAAAATGTCAAAAATGTTAAAAATAATGTCAAAAATGTCAAAAATGTCAAAAATGTCAAAAATGTCAAAAATGTTAAAAATAATGTCAAAAATGTCAAAAATGTCAAAAATGTTAAAAATAATGTCAAAAACGTCAAAAATGTCAAAAATGTCAAAAACGTCAAAAATGTCAAAAACGTCAAAAATGTCAAAAATGTCAAAAACGTCAAAAATGTCAAAAATGTCAAAAACGTCAAAAATATCAAAAATATCAAAATGACAAAAAATGTCAAAAATGTTAAAAATAATGTCAAATGTCAAAAATGTTAAAAATGTCAAAAATATCAAAAATGTCAAAAATGTCAAAAATGTCAAAAATGTCAAAAACGTCAGAAATGTCAAAAATGTCAAAAATGTCAAAAATGTCAAAAATGTCAAAAACGTCAAAAATATCAAAAATATCAAAAATGACAAAAAATGTCAAAAATGTTAAAAATAATGTCAAATGTCAAAAATGACAAAAATGTTAAAAATAATGTCAAAAATGTCAAAAATGTCAAAAATATCAAAAATATCAAAAATGTCAAAAATGTCAAAAATGTTAAAAATGTCAAAAATGTCAAAAATGTCAAAAATGTCAAAAATGACAAAAATGTCAAAAACGTCAGAAATGTCAAAAATGACAAAAATGTCAAAAATGTTAAAAATAATGTCAAAAATGTCAAAAATGTCAAAAATGTCAAAAATGTCAAAAATGTCAAAAATGTCAAAATTGTCAAAAATGTCAAAAATGTCAAAAATGTCAAAAATGTCAAAAATGTCAAAAATGTCAAAAATGTCAAAAACGTCAAAAATGTCAAAAATGTCAAAAATGTCAAAAATGTCAAAAATGTCAAAAATGTCAAAAATGTCAAAAACGTCAAAAATGTCAAAAATGTCAAAACCGTCAAAAATGTCAAAAATGTCAAAAACGTCAAAAATGTCAAAAATGTCAAAAATGTCAAAAATGTCAAAAATGTCAAAAATGTCTAAAATGTCAAAAATGTCAAAAATGTCAAAAACGTCAAAAACGTCAAAAATGTTAAAAATAATGTCAAAAATGTCAAAAATGTCATGTCAAAAATGTCAAAAATGTCAAAAATGTCAAAAATATCAAAAATGTCAAAAATGTCAAAAACGTCAGAAATGTCAAAAATGTCAAAAATGACAAAAATGTCAAAAATGTTAAAAATAATGTCAAAAATGTCAAAAATATCAAAAATGACAAAAAATGTCAAAAATGTCAAAAATGTTAAAAATAATGTCAAAAATGTCAAAAATGTCAAAAATGTCAAAAATGTCAAAAATGTCAAAAATGTCAAAAATGTTAAAAATAATGTCAAAATGTCAAAAATGTCAAAAATGTTAAAAATAATGTCAAAAACGTCAAAAATGTCAAAAATGTCAAAAACGTCAAAAATGTCAAAAACGTCAAAAATGTCAAAAATGTCAAAAACGTCAAAAATGTCAAAAATGTCAAAAACGTCAAAAATATCAAAAATATCAAAAATGACAAAAAATGTCAAAAATGTTAAAAATAATGTCAAATGTCAAAAATGTCAAAAATGTTAAAAATGTCAAAAATATCAAAAATGTCAAAAATGTCAAAAATGTCAAAAATGTCAAAAACGTCAGAAATGTCAAAAATGTCAAAAATGTCAAAAATGTCAAAAATGTCAAAAACGTCAAAAATATCAAAAATATCAAAAATGACAAAAAATGTCAAAAATGTTAAAAATAATGTCAAATGTCAAAAATGACAAAAATGTTAAAAATAATGTCAAAAATGTCAAAAATGTCAAAAATATCAAAAATATCAAAAATGTCAAAAATGTCAAAAATGTCAAAAATGTCAAAAATGTCAAAATTGTCAAAATTGTCAAAAATGTCAAAAATGTCAAAAATGTCAAAAATGTCAAAAATGTCAAAAATGTCAAAAATGTCAAAAATGTCAAAAATGTCAAAAATGTCAAAAATGTCAAAAATGACAAAATGTCAAAAATGTCAAAAATGTCAAAAATGTCAAAAACGTCAAAAATGTCAAAATGTCAAAACCGTCAAAAATGTCAAAAATGTCAAAAACGTCAAAAATGTCAAAAATGTCAAAAATGTCAAAAATGTCTAAAATGTCAAAAATGTCAAAAATGTCAAAAATGTCAAAAATGTCAAAAACGTCAAAAACGTCAAAAATGTTAAAAATAATGTCAAAAATGTCAAAAATGTCATGTCAAAAATGTCAAAAATGTCAAAAATATCAAAAATGTCAAAAATGTCAAAAACGTCAGAAATGTCAAAAATGTCAAAAATGACAAAAATGTCAAAAATGTTAAAAATAATGTCAAAAATGTCAAAAATATCAAAAATGACAAAAAATGTCAAAAATGTCAAAAATGTTAAAAATAATGTCAAAAATGTCAAAAATGTCAAAAATGTCAAAAATGTCAAAAATGTCAAAAATGTTAAAAATAATGTCAAAAATGTCAAAAATGTCAAAAATGTTAAAAATAATGTCAAAAACGTCAAAAATGTCAAAAATGTCAAAAACGTCAAAAATGTCAAAAACGTCAAAAATGTCAAAAATGTCAAAAACGTCAAAAATGTCAAAAATGTCAAAAACGTCAAAAATATCAAAAATATCAAAAATGACAAAAAATGTCAAAAATGTTAAAAATAATGTCAAATGTCAAAATGTCAAAAATGTTAAAAATGTCAAAAATGTCAAAAATATCAAAAATGTCAAAAATGTCAAAAATGTCAAAAATGTCAAAAACGTCAGAAATGTCAAAAATGTCAAAAATGTCAAAAATGTCAAAAACGTCAAAAATATCAAAAATATCAAAAATGACAAAAAATGTCAAAAATGTTAAAAATAATGTCAAATGTCAAAAATGACAAAAATGTTAAAAATAATGTCAAAAATGTCAAAAATGTCAAAAATATCAAAAATATCAAAAATGTCAAAAATGTTAAAAATGTCAAAAATGTCAAAAATGTCAAAAATGTCAAAAATGACAAAAATGTCAAAAACGTCAGAAATGTCAAAAATGACAAAAATGTCAAAAATGTTAAAAATAATGTCAAAAATGTCAAAAATGTCAAAAATGTCAAAAATGTCAAAAATGTCAAAAATGTCAAAAATGTCAAAAATGTCAAAATTGTCAAAATGTCAAAAATGTCAAAAATGTCAAAAATGTCAAAAATGTCAAAAATGTCAAAAATGTCAAAAATGTCAAAAACGTCAAAAATGTCAAAAATGTCAAAAATGTCAAAAATGTCAAAAATGTCAAAAATGTCAAAAATGTCAAAAACGTCAAAAATGTCAAAAATGTCAAAAATGTCAAAACCGTCAAAATGTCAAAAATGTCAAAAACGTCAAAAATGTCAAAAATGTCAAAAATGTCAAAAATGTCTAAAATGTCAAAAATGTCAAAAATGTCAAAAACGTCAAAATGTTAAAAATAATGTCAAAAATGTCAAAAATGTCATGTCAAAAATGTCAAAAATGTCAAAAATGTCAAAAATATCAAAAATGTCAAAAATGTCAAAAATGTCAAAAACGTCAGAAATGTCAAAAAATGTCAAAAATGACAAAAATGTCAAAAATGTTAAAAATAATGTCAAAAATGTCAAAAATATCAAAAATGACAAAAAATGTCAAAAATGTCAAAAATGTTAAAAATAATGTCAAAAATGTCAAAAATGTCAAAAATGTCAAAAATGTCAAAAATGTTAAAAATAATGTCAAAAATGTCAAAAATGTCAAAAATGTTAAAAATAATGTCAAAAACGTCAAAAATGTCAAAAATGTCAAAAACGTCAAAAATGTCAAAAACGTCAAAAATGTCAAAAATGTCAAAAACGTCAAAAATGTCAAAAATGTCAAAAACGTCAAAAATATCAAAAATATCAAAAATGACAAAAAATGTCAAAAATGTTAAAAATAATGTCAAATGTCAAAAATGTCAAAAATGTTAAAAATGTCAAAAATATCAAAAATGTCAAAAATGTCAAAAATGTCAAAAACGTCAGAAATGTCAAAAATGTCAAAAATGTCAAAAATGTCAAAAATGTCAAAAATGTCAAAAATGTCAAAAACGTCAAAAATATCAAAAATATCAAAAATGACAAAAAATGTCAAATGTTAAAAATAATGTCAAATGTCAAAAATGACAAAAATGTTAAAAATAATGTCAAAAATGTCAAAAATGTCAAAAATATCAAAAATATCAAAAATGTCAAAAATGTTAAAAATGTCAAAAATGTCAAAAATGTCAAAAATGTCAAAAATGACAAAAATGTCAAAAACGTCAGAAATGTCAAAAATGACAAAAATGTCAAAAATGTTAAAAATAATGTCAAAAATGTCAAAAATGTCAAAAATGTCAAAAATGTCAAAATGTCAAAATTGTCAAAAATGTCAAAAATGTCAAAAATGTCAAAAATGTCAAAAATGTCAAAAATGTCAAAAACGTCAAAAATGTCAAAAATGTCAAAAATGTCAAAAATGTCAAAAATGTCAAAAATGTCAAAAACGTCAAAAATGTCAAAAATGTCAAAAATGTCAAAACCGTCAAAAATGTCAAAAATGTCAAAAACGTCAAAAATGTCAAAAATGTCAAAAATGTCAAAAATGTCTAAAATGTCAAAAATGTCAAAAATGTCAAAAACGTCAAAAACGTCAAAAATGTTAAAAATAATGTCAAAAATGTCAAAAATGTCATGTCAAAAATGTCAAAAATGTCAAAAATGTCAAAAATGTCAAAAATGTCAAAAACGTCAGAAATGTCAAAAATGTCAAAAATGACAAAAATGTCAAAAATGTTAAAAATAATGTCAAAAATGTCAAAAATATCAAAAATGACAAAAAATGTCAAAAATGTCAAAAATGTTAAAAATAATGTCAAAAATGTCAAAAATGTCAAAAATGTCAAAAATGTCAAAAATGTTAAAAATGTCAAAAATGTCAAAAATGTCAAAAATGACAAAAATGTCAAAAACGTCAGAAATGTCAAAAATGACAAAAATGTCAAAAATGTCATGTCAAAAATGTCAAAAATGTCAAAAATGTCTAAAATGTCAAAAATGTCAAAAATGTCAAAAACGTCAAAAACGTCAAAAATGTTAAAAATAATGTCAAAAATGTCAAAAATGTCATGTCAAAAATGTCAAAAATGTCAAAAATGTCAAAAATATCAAAAATGTCAAAAATGTCAAAAATGTCAAAAACGTCAGAAATGTCAAAAATGTCAAAAATGACAAAAATGTCAAAAATGTTAAAAATAATGTCAAAAATGTCAAAAATATCAAAAATGACAAAAAATGTCAAAAATGTCAAAAATGTTAAAAATAATGTCAAAAATGTCAAAAATGTCAAAAATGTCAAAAATGTCAAAAATGTCAAAAATGTTAAAAATAATGTCAAAAATGTCAAAAATGTCAAAAATGTTAAAAATAATGTCAAAAACGTCAAAAATGTCAAAAATGTCAAAAACGTCAAAAATGTCAAAAACGTCAAAAATGTCAAAAATGTCAAAAACGTCAAAAATGTCAAAAATGTCAAAAACGTCAAAAATATCAAAAATATCAAAAATGACAAAAAATGTCAAAAATGTTAAAAATAATGTCAAATGTCAAAAATGTCAAAAATGTTAAAAATGTCAAAAATGTCAAAAATATCAAAAATGTCAAAAATGTCAAAAATGTCAAAAATGTCAAAACGTCAGAAATGTCAAAAATGTCAAAAATGTCAAAAATGTCAAAAATGTCAAAAACGTCAAAAATATCAAAAATATCAAAAATGACAAAAAATGTCAAAAATGTTAAAAATAATGTCAAATGTCAAAAATGACAAAAATGTTAAAAATAATGTCAAAAATGTCAAAAATGTCAAAAATATCAAAAATATCAAAAATGTCAAAAATGTTAAAAATGTCAAAAATGTCAAAAATGTCAAAAATGTCAAAAATGACAAAAATGTCAAAAACGTCAGAAATGTCAAAAATGACAAAAATGTCAAAAATGTTAAAAATAATGTCAAAAATGTCAAAAATGTCAAAAATGTCAAAAATGTCAAAAATGTCAAAAATGTCAAAAATGTCAAAAATGTCAAAATTGTCAAAAATGTCAAAAATGTCAAAAATGTCAAAAATGTCAAAAATGTCAAAAATGTCAAAAACGTCAAAAATGTCAAAAATGTCAAAAATGTCAAAAATGTCAAAAATGTCAAAAATGTCAAAAACGTCAAAAATGTCAAAAATGTCAAAAATGTCAAAACCGTCAAAAATGTCAAAAATGTCAAAAACGTCAAAAATGTCAAAAATGTCAAAAATGTCAAAAATGTCAAAAATGTCAAAAATGTCAAAAACGTCAAAAACGTCAAAAATGTTAAAAATAATGTCAAAAATGTCAAAAATGTCATGTCAAAAATGTCAAAAATGTCAAAAATGTCAAAAATATCAAAAATGTCAAAAATGTCAAAAATGTCAAAAACGTCAGAAATGTCAAAAATGACAAAAATGTCAAAAATGTTAAAAATAATGTCAAAAATGTCAAAAATATCAAAAATGACAAAAAATGTCAAAAATGTCAAAAATGTTAAAAATAATGTCAAAAATGTCAAAAATGTCAAAAATGTCAAAAATGTCAAAAATGTTAAAAATAATGTCAAAAATGTCAAAAATGTCAAAAATGTTAAAAATAATGTCAAAAACGTCAAAAATGTCAAAAATGTCAAAAACGTCAAAAATGTCAAAAACGTCAAAAATGTCAAAAATGTCAAAAACGTCAAAAATGTCAAAAATGTCAAAAACGTCAAAAATATCAAAAATATCAAAAATGACAAAAAATGTCAAAAATGTTAAAAATAATGTCAAATGTCAAAAATGTTAAAAATGTCAAAAATATCAAAAATGTCAAAAATGTCAAAAATGTCAAAAATGTCAAAAACGTCAGAAATGTCAAAAATGTCAAAAATGTCAAAAATGTCAAAAATGTCAAAAATGTCAAAAACGTCAAAAATATCAAAAATATCAAAAATGACAAAAAATGTCAAAAATGTTAAAAATAATGTCAAATGTCAAAAATGACAAAAATGTTAAAAATAATGTCAAAAATGTCAAAAATGTCAAAAATATCAAAAATATCAAAAATGTCAAAAATGTCAAAAATGTTAAAAATGTCAAAATGTCAAAAATGTCAAAAATGTCAAAAATGACAAAAATGTCAAAAACGTCAGAAATGTCAAAAATGACAAAAATGTCAAAAATGTTAAAAATAATGTCAAAAATGTCAAAAATGTCAAAAATGTCAAAAATGTCAAAAATGTCAAAAATGTCAAAATTGTCAAAAATGTCAAAAATGTCAAAAATGTCAAAAATGTCAAAAATGTCAAAAATGTCAAAAATGTCAAAAACGTCAAAAATGTCAAAAATGTCAAAAATGTCAAAAATGTCAAAAATGTCAAAAATGTCAAAAATGTCAAAAACGTCAAAAATGTCAAAAATGTCAAAACCGTCAAAAATGTCAAAAATGTCAAAAACGTCAAAAATGTCAAAAATGTCAAAAATGTCAAAAATGTCAAAAATGTCAAAATGTCTAAAATGTCAAAAATGTCAAAATGTCAAAAACGTCAAAAACGTCAAAAATGTTAAAAATAATGTCAAAAATGTCAAAAATGTCATGTCAAAAATGTCAAAAATGTCAAAAATGTCAAAAATATCAAAAATGTCAAAAATGTCAAAAATGTCAAAAACGTCAGAAATGTCAAAAATGTCAAAAATGACAAAAATGTCAAAAATGTTAAAAATAATGTCAAAAATGTCAAAAATATCAAAAATGACAAAAAATGTCAAAAATGTCAAAAATGTTAAAAATAATGTCAAAAATGTCAAAAATGTCAAAAATGTCAAAAATGTCAAAAATGTCAAAAATGTCAAAAATGTTAAAAATAATGTCAAAAATGTCAAAAATGTCAAAAATGTTAAAAATAATGTCAAAAACGTCAAAAATGTCAAAAATGTCAAAAACGTCAAAAATGTCAAAAACGTCAAAAATGTCAAAAATGTCAAAAACGTCAAAAATGTCAAAAATGTCAAAAACGTCAAAAATATCAAAAATATCAAAAATGACAAAAAATGTCAAAAATGTTAAAAATAATGTCAAATGTCAAAAATGTCAAAAATGTTAAAAATGTCAAAAATATCAAAAATGTCAAAAATGTCAAAAATGTCAAAAATGTCAAAAACGTCAGAAATGTCAAAAATGTCAAAAATGTCAAAAATGTCAAAAATGTCAAAAACGTCAAAAATATCAAAAATATCAAAAATGACAAAAAATGTCAAAAATGTTAAAAATAATGTCAAATGTCAAAAATGACAAAAATGTTAAAAATAATGTCAAAAATGTCAAAAATGTCAAAAATATCAAAAATATCAAAAATGTCAAAAATGTCAAAAATGTCAAAAATGTCAAAAATGTCAAAATTGTCAAAATTGTCAAAAATGTCAAAAATGTCAAAAATGTCAAAAATGTCAAAAATGTCAAAAATGTCAAAAATGTCAAAAATGTCAAAAATGTCAAAAATGTCAAAAATGTCAAAAATGACAAAAATGTCAAAAATGTCAAAAATGTCAAAAATGTCAAAAACGTCAAAAATGTCAAAAATGTCAAAACCGTCAAAAATGTCAAAAATGTCAAAAACGTCAAAAATGTCAAAAATGTCAAAAATGTCAAAAATGTCTAAAATGTCAAAAATGTCAAAAATGTCAAAAATGTCAAAAATGTCAAAAACGTCAAAAACGTCAAAAATGTTAAAAATAATGTCAAAAATGTCAAAAATGTCATGTCAAAAATGTCAAAAATGTCAAAAATGTCAAAAATATCAAAAATGTCAAAAATGTCAAAAACGTCAGAAATGTCAAAAATGTCAAAAATGACAAAAATGTCAAAAATGTTAAAAATAATGTCAAAAATGTCAAAAATATCAAAAATGACAAAAAATGTCAAAAATGTCAAAAATGTTAAAATAATGTCAAAAATGTCAAAAATGTCAAAAATGTCAAAAATGTCAAAAATGTCAAAAATGTTAAAAATAATGTCAAAAATGTCAAAAATGTCAAAAATGTTAAAAATAATGTCAAAAACGTCAAAATGTCAAAAATGTCAAAAACGTCAAAAATGTCAAAAACGTCAAAAATGTCAAAAATGTCAAAAACGTCAAAAATGTCAAAAATGTCAAAAACGTCAAAAATATCAAAAATATCAAAAATGACAAAAAATGTCAAAAATGTTAAAAATAATGTCAAATGTCAAAAATGTCAAAAATGTTAAAAATGTCAAAAATGTCAAAAATATCAAAAATGTCAAAAATGTCAAAAATGTCAAAAACGTCAGAAATGTCAAAAATGTCAAAAATGTCAAAAATGTCAAAAACGTCAAAAATATCAAAAATATCAAAAATGACAAAAAATGTCAAAAATGTTAAAAATAATGTCAAATGTCAAAAATGACAAAAATGTTAAAAATAATGTCAAAAATGTCAAAAATGTCAAAAATATCAAAAATATCAAAAATGTCAAAAATGTTAAAAATGTCAAAAATGTCAAAAATGTCAAAAATGTCAAAAATGACAAAAATGTCAAAAACGTCAGAAATGTCAAAAATGACAAAAATGTCAAAAATGTTAAAAATAATGTCAAAAATGTCAAAAATGTCAAAAATGTCAAAAATGTCAAAAATGTCAAAAATGTCAAAAATGTCAAAAATGTCAAAATTGTCAAAAATGTCAAAAATGTCAAAAATGTCAAAAATGTCAAAAATGTCAAAAATGTCAAAAATGTCAAAAATGTCAAAAACGTCAAAAATGTCAAAAATGTCAAAATGTCAAAAATGTCAAAAATGTCAAAATGTCAAAATGTCAAAAATGTCAAAAACGTCAAAAATGTCAAAAATGTCAAAAATGTCAAAACCGTCAAAAATGTCAAAAATGTCAAAAACGTCAAAAATGTCAAAAATGTCAAAAATGTCAAAAATGTCTAAAATGTCAAAAATGTCAAAAATGTCAAAAACGTCAAAAATGTTAAAAATAATGTCAAAAATGTCAAAAATGTCATGTCAAAAATGTCAAAAATGTCAAAAATGTCAAAAATATCAAAAATGTCAAAAATGTCAAAAATGTCAAAAACGTCAGAAATGTCAAAAATGTCAAAAATGACAAAAATGTCAAAAATGTTAAAAATAATGTCAAAAATGTCAAAAATATCAAAAATGACAAAAAATGTCAAAAATGTCAAAAATGTTAAAAATAATGTCAAAAATGTCAAAAATGTCAAAAATGTCAAAAATGTCAAAAATGTTAAAAATAATGTCAAAAATGTCAAAAATGTCAAAAATGTTAAAAATAATGTCAAAAACGTCAAAAATGTCAAAAATGTCAAAAACGTCAAAAATGTCAAAAACGTCAAAAATGTCAAAAATGTCAAAAACGTCAAAAATGTCAAAAATGTCAAAAACGTCAAAAATATCAAAAATATCAAAAATGACAAAAAATGTCAAAAATGTTAAAAATAATGTCAAATGTCAAAAATGTCAAAAATGTTAAAAATGTCAAAAATATCAAAAATGTCAAAAATGTCAAAAATGTCAAAAACGTCAGAAATGTCAAAAATGTCAAAAATGTCAAAAATGTCAAAAATGTCAAAAATGTCAAAAATGTCAAAAACGTCAAAAATATCAAAAATATCAAAAATGACAAAAAATGTCAAATGTTAAAAATAATGTCAAATGTCAAAAATGACAAAAATGTTAAAAATAATGTCAAAAATGTCAAAAATGTCAAAAATATCAAAAATATCAAAAATGTCAAAAATGTTAAAATGTCAAAAATGTCAAAATGTCAAAAATGTCAAAAATGACAAAAATGTCAAAAACGTCAGAAATGTCAAAAATGACAAAAATGTCAAAAATGTTAAAAATAATGTCAAAAATGTCAAAAATGTCAAAAATGTCAAAAATGTCAAAATTGTCAAAAATGTCAAAAATGTCAAAAATGTCAAAAATGTCAAAAATGTCAAAAATGTCAAAAACGTCAAAAATGTCAAAAATGTCAAAAATGTCAAAAATGTCAAAAATGTCAAAAATGTCAAAAAACGTCAAAAATGTCAAAAATGTCAAAAATGTCAAAACCGTCAAAAATGTCAAAAATGTCAAAAACGTCAAAAATGTCAAAAATGTCAAAAATGTCAAAAATGTCTAAAATGTCAAAAATGTCAAAAATGTCAAAAACGTCAAAAACGTCAAAAATGTTAAAAATAATGTCAAAAATGTCAAAAATGTCATGTCAAAAATGTCAAAAATGTCAAAAATGTCAAAAATGTCAAAAATGTCAAAAACGTCAGAAATGTCAAAAATGTCAAAAATGACAAAAATGTCAAAAATGTTAAAAATAATGTCAAAAATGTCAAAAATATCAAAAATGACAAAAAATGTCAAAAATGTCAAAAATGTTAAAAATAATGTCAAAAATGTCAAAAATGTCAAAAATGTCAAAAATGTCAAAAATGTTAAAAATGTCAAAAATGTCAAAAATGTCAAAAATGACAAAAATGTCAAAAACGTCAGAAATGTCAAAAATGACAAAAATGTCAAAAATGTTAAAAATAATGTCAAAAATGTCAAAAATGTCAAAAATGTCAAAAATGTCAAAAATGTCAAAAATGTCAAAAATGTCAAAAATGTCAAAATTGTCAAAAATGTCAAAAATGTCAAAAATGTCAAAAATGTCAAAAATGTCAAAAACGTCAAAAATGTCAAAAATGTCAAAAATGTCAAAAATGTCAAAAATGTCAAAAATGTCAAAAATGTCAAAAATGTCAAAATGTCAAAAATGTCAAAAACGTCAAAATGTCAAAAATGTCAAAACCGTCAAAAATGTCAAAAATATCAAAAATGTCAAAAATGTCAAAAATGTCAAAAACGTCAGAAATGTCAAAAATGTCAAAAATGACAAAAATGTCAAAAATGTTAAAAATAATGTCAAAAATGTCAAAAATATCAAAAATGACAAAAAATGTCAAAAATGTCAAAAATGTTAAAAATAATGTCAAAAATGTCAAAAATGTCAAAAATGTCAAAAATGTCAAAAATGTCAAAAATGTCAAAAATGTTAAAAATAATGTCAAAAATGTCAAAAATGTCAAAAATGTTAAAAATAATGTCAAAAACGTCAAAAATGTCAAAATGTCAAAAACGTCAAAAATGTCAAAAACGTCAAAAATGTCAAAAATGTCAAAAACGTCAAAAATGTCAAAATGTCAAAAACGTCAAAAATATCAAAAATATCAAAAATGACAAAAAATGTCAAAAATGTTAAAAATAATGTCAAATGTCAAAAATGTTAAAAATGTCAAAAATGTCAAAAATATCAAAAATGTCAAAAATGTCAAAAATGTCAAAAATGTCAAAAACGTCAGAAATGTCAAAAATGTCAAAAATGTCAAAAATGTCAAAAATGTCAAAAACGTCAAAAATATCAAAAATATCAAAAATGACAAAAAATGTCAAAAATGTTAAAAATAATGTCAAATGTCAAAAATGACAAAAATGTTAAAAATAATGTCAAAAATGTCAAAAATGTCAAAAATATCAAAAATATCAAAAATGTCAAAAATGTTAAAAATGTCAAAAATGTCAAAAATGTCAAAAATGTCAAAAATGACAAAAATGTCAAAAACGTCAGAAATGTCAAAAATGACAAAAATGTCAAAAATGTTAAAAATAATGTCAAAAATGTCAAAAATGTCAAAAATGTCAAAAATGTCAAAAATGTCAAAAATGTCAAAATGTCAAAAATGTCAAAATTGTCAAAAATGTCAAAAATGTCAAAAATGTCAAAAATGTCAAAAATGTCAAAAATGTCAAAAATGTCAAAAATGTCAAAAACGTCAAAAATGTCAAAAATGTCAAAAATGTCAAAAATGTCAAAAATGTCAAAAATGTCAAAAATGTCAAAAACGTCAAAAATGTCAAAAATGTCAAAAATGTCAAAACCGTCAAAAATGTCAAAAATGTCAAAAACGTCAAAAATGTCAAAAATGTCAAAAATGTCAAAAATGTCTAAAATGTCAAAAATGTCAAAAATGTCAAAAACGTCAAAAATGTTAAAAATAATGTCAAAAATGTCAAAAATGTCATGTCAAAAATGTCAAAAATGTCAAAAATGTCAAAAATATCAAAAATGTCAAAAATGTCAAAAATGTCAAAAACGTCAGAAATGTCAAAAATGTCAAAAATGACAAAAATGTCAAAAATGTTAAAAATAATGTCAAAAATGTCAAAAATATCAAAAATGACAAAAAATGTCAAAAATGTCAAAAATGTTAAAAATAATGTCAAAAATGTCAAAAATGTCAAAAATGTCAAAAATGTCAAAAATGTTAAAAATAATGTCAAAAATGTCAAAAATGTCAAAAATGTTAAAAATAATGTCAAAAACGTCAAAAATGTCAAAAATGTCAAAAACGTCAAAAATGTCAAAAACGTCAAAAATGTCAAAAATGTCAAAAACGTCAAAAATGTCAAAAATGTCAAAAACGTCAAAAATATCAAAAATATCAAAAATGACAAAAAATGTCAAAAATGTTAAAAATAATGTCAAATGTCAAAAATGTCAAAAATGTTAAAAATGTCAAAAATATCAAAAATGTCAAAAATGTCAAAAATGTCAAAAATGTCAAAAACGTCAGAAATGTCAAAAATGTCAAAAATGTCAAAAATGTCAAAAATGTCAAAAATGTCAAAAACGTCAAAAATATCAAAAATATCAAAAATGACAAAAAATGTCAAATGTTAAAAATAATGTCAAATGTCAAAAATGACAAAAATGTTAAAAATAATGTCAAAAATGTCAAAAATGTCAAAAATATCAAAAATATCAAAAATGTCAAAAATGTTAAAAATGTCAAAAATGTCAAAAATGTCAAAAATGTCAAAAATGACAAAAATGTCAAAAACGTCAGAAATGTCAAAAATGACAAAAATGTCAAAAATGTTAAAAATAATGTCAAAAATGTCAAAAATGTCAAAAATGTCAAAAATGTCAAAATTGTCAAAAATGTCAAAAATGTCAAAAATGTCAAAAATGTCAAAAATGTCAAAAACGTCAAAAATGTCAAAAATGTCAAAAATGTCAAAAATGTCAAAAATGTCAAAAATGTCAAAAATGTCAAAAACGTCAAAAATGTCAAAAATGTCAAAAATGTCAAAACCGTCAAAAATGTCAAAAATGTCAAAAACGTCAAAAATGTCAAAAATGTCAAAAATGTCAAAAATGTCTAAAATGTCAAAAATGTCAAAAATGTCAAAAACGTCAAAAACGTCAAAAATGTTAAAAATAATGTCAAAAATGTCAAAAATGTCATGTCAAAAATGTCAAAAATGTCAAAAATGTCAAAAATATCAAAAATGTCAAAAATGTCAAAAACGTCAGAAATGTCAAAAATGTCAAAAATGACAAAAATGTCAAAAATGTTAAAAATAATGTCAAAAATGTCAAAAATATCAAAAATGACAAAAAATGTCAAAAATGTCAAAAATGTTAAAAATAATGTCAAAAATGTCAAAAATGTCAAAAATGTCAAAAATGTCAAAAATGTTAAAAATAATGTCAAAAATGTCAAAAATGTCAAAAATGTTAAAAATAATGTCAAAAACGTCAAAAATGTCAAAAATGTCAAAAACGTCAAAAATGTCAAAAACGTCAAAAATGTCAAAAATGTCAAAAATGTCAAAAATGTCAAAAATGTCAAAAACGTCAAAAATATCAAAAATATCAAAAATGACAAAAAATGTCAAAAATGTTAAAAATAATGTCAAATGTCAAAAATGTCAAAAATGTTAAAAATGTCAAAAATATCAAAAATGTCAAAAATGTCAAAAATGTCAAAAATGTCAAAAATGTCAAAAACGTCAGAAATGTCAAAAATGTCAAAAATGTCAAAAATGTCAAAAATGTCAAAAACGTCAAAAATATCAAAAATATCAAAAATGACAAAAAATGTCAAAAATGTTAAAAATAATGTCAAATGTCAAAAATGACAAAAATGTTAAAAATAATGTCAAAAATGTCAAAAATGTCAAAAATATCAAAAATATCAAAAATGTCAAAAATGTCAAAAATGTTAAAAATGTCAAAAATGTCAAAAATGTCAAAAATGTCAAAAATGACAAAAATGTCAAAAACGTCAGAAATGTCAAAAATGACAAAAATGTCAAAAATGTTAAAAATAATGTCAAAAATGTCAAAAATGTCAAAAATGTCAAAAATGTCAAAAATGTCAAAAATGTCAAAAATGTCAAAAATGTCAAAATTGTCAAAAATGTCAAAAATGTCAAAAATGTCAAAAATGTCAAAAACGTCAAAAATGTCAAAAATGTCAAAAATGTCAAAAATGTCAAAAATGTCAAAAATGTCAAAAACGTCAAAAATGTCAAAAATGTCAAAAATGTCAAAACCGTCAAAAATGTCAAAAATGTCAAAAACGTCAAAAATGTCAAAAATGTCAAAAATGTCAAAAATGTCTAAAATGTCAAAAATGTCAAAAACGTCAAAAACGTCAAAAATGTTAAAATAATGTCAAAAATGTCAAAAATGTCATGTCAAAAATGTCAAAAATGTCAAAAATGTCAAAAATATCAAAAATGTCAAAAATGTCAAAAATGTCAAAAACGTCAGAAATGTCAAAAATGTCAAAAATGACAAAAATGTCAAAAATGTTAAAAATAATGTCAAAAATGTCAAAAATATCAAAAATGACAAAAAATGTCAAAAATGTCAAAAATGTTAAAAATAATGTCAAAAATGTCAAAAATGTCAAAAATGTCAAAAATGTCAAAAATGTTAAAAATAATGTCAAAAATGTCAAAAATGTCAAAAATGTTAAAAATAATGTCAAAAACGTCAAAAATGTCAAAAATGTCAAAAACGTCAAAAATGTCAAAAACGTCAAAAATGTCAAAAATGTCAAAAACGTCAAAAATGTCAAAAATGTCAAAAACGTCAAAAATATCAAAAATATCAAAAATGACAAAAAATGTCAAAAATGTTAAAAATAATGTCAAATGTCAAAAATGTTAAAAATGTCAAAAATATCAAAAATGTCAAAAATGTCAAAAATGTCAAAAATGTCAAAAACGTCAGAAATGTCAAAAATGTCAAAAATGTCAAAAATGTCAAAAATGTCAAAAATGTCAAAAACGTCAAAAATATCAAAAATATCAAAAATGACAAAAAATGTCAAAAATGTTAAAAATAATGTCAAATGTCAAAAATGACAAAAATGTTAAAAATAATGTCAAAAATGTCAAAAATGTCAAAAATATCAAAAATGTCAAAAATGTCAAAAATGTTAAAAATGTCAAAAATGTCAAAAATGTCAAAAATGTCAAAAATGACAAAAATGTCAAAAATGTCAAAAACGTCAGAAATGTCAAAAATGACAAAAATGTCAAAAATGTTAAAAATAATGTCAAAAATGTCAAAAATGTCAAAAATGTCAAAAATGTCAAAAATGTCAAAAATGTCAAAAACGTCAAAAATGTCAAAAATGTCAAAAATGTCAAAAATGTCAAAAATGTCAAAAATGTCAAAAACGTCAAAAATGTCAAAAATGTCAAAACCGTCAAAAATGTCAAAAATGTCAAAAACGTCAAAAATGTCAAAAATGTCAAAAATGTCAAAAATGTCTAAAATGTCAAAAATGTCAAAAATGTCAAAAACGTCAAAAACGTCAAAAATGTTAAAAATAATGTCAAAAATGTCAAAAAAGTCATGTCAAAAATGTCAAAAATGTCAAAAATGTCAAAAATATCAAAAATGTCAAAAATGTCAAAAATGTCAAAAATGTCAAAAATGTCAAAAACGTCAGAAATGTCAAAAATGTCAAAAATGACAAAAATGTCAAAAATGTTAAAAATAATGTCAAAAATGTCAAAAATATCAAAAATGACAAAAAATGTCAAAAATGTCAAAAATGTTAAAAATAATGTCAAAAATGTCAAAAATGTCAAAAATGTCAAAAATGTCAAAAATGTCAAAAATGTCAAAAATGTCAAAAATGTCAAAAATGTTAAAAATAATGTCAAAAATGTCAAAAATGTCAAAAATGTTAAAAATAATGTCAAAAACGTCAAAAATGTCAAAAATGTCAAAAACGTCAAAAATGTCAAAAACGTCAAAAATGTCAAAAATGTCAAAAACGTCAAAAATGTCAAAAATGTCAAAAACGTCAAAAATATCAAAAATGACAAAAAATGTCAAAAATGTTAAAAATAATGTCAAATGTCAAAAATGTCAAAAATGTTAAAAATGTCAAAAATATCAAAAATGTCAAAAATGTCAAAAATGTCAAAAACGTCAGAAATGTCAAAAATGTCAAAAATGTCAAAAATGTCAAAAATGTCAAAAACGTCAAAAATATCAAAAATATCAAAAATGACAAAAAATGTCAAAAATGTTAAAAATAATGTCAAATGTCAAAAATGACAAAAATGTTAAAAATAATGTCAAAAATGTCAAAAATGTCAAAAATATCAAAAATATCAAAAATATCAAAAATGTCAAAAATGTCAAAAATGTTAAAAATGTCAAAAATGTCAAAAATGTCAAAAATGACAAAAATGTCAAAAACGTCAGAAATGTCAAAAATGACAAAAATGTCAAAAATGTTAAAAATAATGTCAAAAATGTCAAAAATGTCAAAAATGTCAAAAATGTCAAAAATGTCAAAAATGTCAAAAATGTCAAAAATGTCAAAAATGTCAAAAATGTCAAAAATGTCAAAATTGTCAAAAATGTCAAAAATGTCAAAAATGTCAAAAATGTCAAAAATGTCAAAAATGTCAAAAACGTCAAAAATGTCAAAAATGTCAAAAATGTCAAAAATGTCAAAAATGTCAAAAATGTCAAAAATGTCAAAAATGTCAAAAACGTCAAAAATGTCAAAAATGTCAAAAATGTCAAAACCGTCAAAAATGTCAAAAATGTCAAAAACGTCAAAAATGTCAAAAATGTCAAAAATGTCAAAAATGTCTAAAATGTCAAAAATGTCAAAAATGTCAAAAACGTCAAAAACGTCAAAAATGTTAAAAATAATGTCAAAAATGTCAAAAATGTCATGTCAAAAATGTCAAAAATGTCAAAAATGTCAAAAATATCAAAAATGTCAAAAATGTCAAAAATGTCAAAAACGTCAGAAATGTCAAAAATGTCAAAAATGACAAAAATGTCAAAAATGTCAAAAATGTTAAAAATAATGTCAAAAATGTCAAAAATATCAAAAATGACAAAAAATGTCAAAAATGTCAAAAATGTTAAAAATAATGTCAAAAATGTCAAAAATGTCAAAAATGTCAAAAATGTCAAAAATGTCAAAAATGTTAAAAATAATGTCAAAAATGTCAAAAATGTTAAAAATAATGTCAAAAACGTCAAAAATGTCAAAAATGTCAAAAACGTCAAAAATGTCAAAAACGTCAAAAATGTCAAAAATGTCAAAAACGTCAAAAATGTCAAAAATGTCAAAAACGTCAAAAATATCAAAAATGACAAAAAATGTCAAAAATGTTAAAAATAATGTCAAATGTCAAAAATGTCAAAAATGTTAAAAATGTCAAAAATATCAAAAATGTCAAAAATGTCAAAAATGTCAAAAATGTCAAAAACGTCAGAAATGTCAAAAATGTCAAAAATGTCAAAAATGTCAAAAATGTCAAAAACGTCAAAAATATCAAAAATATCAAAAATGACAAAAAATGTCAAAAATGTTAAAAATAATGTCAAATGTCAAAAATGACAAAAATGTTAAAAATAATGTCAAAAATGTCAAAAATGTCAAAAATATCAAAAATATCAAAAATGTCAAAAATGTCAAAAATGTTAAAAATGTCAAAAATGTCAAAAATGTCAAAAATGTCAAAAATGACAAAAATGTCAAAAACGTCAGAAATGTCAAAAATGTCAAAAATGACAAAAATGTCAAAAATGTTAAAAATAATGTCAAAAATGTCAAAAATATCAAAAATGTCAGAAATGTCAAAAATGACAAAAATGTCAAAAATGTTAAAAATAATGTCAAAAATGTCAAAAATGTCAAAAATATCAAAAATGACAAAAAATGTCAAAAATGTTAAAAATAATGTCAAAAATGTCAAATATGTCAAAAATGTCAAAAATGTCAAAAATGTCAAAAATGTCAAAAATGTCAAAAATGTCAAAAATGTCAAAAATGTCAAAAATGTCAAAAATGTTAAAAATAATGTCAAAAACGTCAGAAATGTCAAAAATGACAAAAATGTCAAAAATGTCAAAAATGTCAAAAATGTCAAAAATGTCAAAAATGTCAAAAATATCAAAAATGACAAAAAATGACAAAAAATGTCAAAAATGTTAAAAATAATGTCAAAAATGTCAAATATGTCAAAAATGTCAAAAATGTTAAAAATGTCAAAAATGTTAAAAATAATGTCAAAAATGTCAAATATGTCAAAAATGTCAAAAATGTTAAAAATAATGTCAAAAATGTCAAAGATGTCAAAAATGTCAAAAATGTCAAAAATGTCAAAAATGTCAAAAATGTCAAAAATGTCAAAAATGTCAAAAATGTCAAAAATGTCAAAAATGTCAAAAATGTCAAAAATGTCAAAAATGTCAAAAATGTCAAAAATGTCAAAAACGTCAAAAATGTCAAAAATGTCAAAAATGTCAAAAACGTCAAAAATGTCAAAAATGTCAAAAACGTCAAAAATGTCAAAAATGTCAAAAATGTCAAAAATGTCAAAAACGTCAAAAATGTTAAAAATGTCAAAAATGTCAAAAATGTCAAAAATGTCAAAAATGTCAAAAATGTCAAAAATGTCAAAAATGTCAAAAATGTCAAAAATGTCAAAAATGTCAAAAATGTCAAAAATGACAAAAATGTCAAAAATGTCAAAAATGTCAAAAATGTCAAAAATGTCAAAAACGTCAGAAATGTCAAAAATGACAAAAAATGTCAAAAATGTTAAAAATAATGTCAAATGTCAAAAATGTCAAAAATGTCAAAAATGTCAAAAATGTTAAAAATGTCAAAAATGTCAAAAATGTCAAAAATGTCAAAAATGTCAAAAATGTTAAAAATAATGTCAAAAATGTCAAAATTGTCAAAAATGTCAAAAATGTTAAAAATAATGTCAAAAATGTCAAAATTGTCAAAAATGTCAAAAATGTCAAAAATGTCAAAAATGTCAAAAATGTCAAAAATATCAAAAATGTCAAAAATGTCAAAAATGTCAAAAATGTCAAAAATGTCAAAAATGTCAAAAATGTCAAAAACGTCAGAAATGTCAAAAATGTCAAATATGACAAAAATAATGTCAAAAATGTCAAAAATGTCAAAAATATCAAAAATATCAAAAATGTCAAAAATGTCAAAAATGTCAAAAATGTCAAAAATGTCAAAAATGTCAAAAATATCAAAAATGTCAAAAATGTCAAAAATGTCAAAAATGTCAAAAATGTCAAAAACGTCAGAAATGTCAAAAATGTCAAAAATGACAAAAATGTTAAAAATAATGTCAAAAATGTCAAAAATGTCAAAAATATCAAAAATATCAAAAATGTCAAAAATGTCAAAAATGTCAAAAATGTCAAAAATGTCAAAATTATCAAAAATGTCAAAAATGTCAAAAATGTCAAAAATATCAAAAATGTCAAAAATGTCAAAAATGTCAAAAATGTCAAAAATGTCAAAAATGTCAAAAATGTCAAAAATGTCAAAAACGTCAGAAATGTCAAAAATGTCAAAAATGACAAAAATGTTAAAAATAATGTCAAAAATGTCAAAAATATCAAAAATATCAAAAATGTCAAAAATGTCAAAAATGTCAAAAATGTCAAAAATGTCAAAAATGTTAAAAATGTCAAAAATGTCAAAAATGTCAAAAATGTCAAAAATGTCAAAAATGACAAAAATGTCAAAAACGTCAGAAATGTCAAAAATGACAAAAATGTCAAAAATGTTAAAAATAATGTCAAAAATGTCAAAAATATCAAAAATGTCAGAAATGTCAAAAATGACAAAAATGTCAAAAATGTTAAAAATAATGTCAAAAATGTCAAAAATGTCAAAAATGTCAAAAATATCAAAAATGACAAAAAATGTCAAAAATGTTAAAAATAATGTCAAAAATGTCAAATATGTCAAAAATGTCAAAAATGTCAAAAATGTCAAAAATGTCAAAAATGTCAAAAATGTCAAAAATGTCAAAAATGTTAAAAATAATGTCAAAAATGTCAAAAATGTCAAAAATGTCAAAAATGTTAAAAATAATGTCAAAAATGTCAAAAATGTCAAAAATATCAAAAATGTCAAAAATGTCAAAAACGTCAAAAATGTCAAAAACGTCAAAAATATCAAAAATGACAAAAAATGTCAAAAATGTTAAAAATAATGTCAAATGTCAAAAATGTCAAAAATGTCAAAAATGTTAAAAATGTCAAAAATGTCAAAAATGTCAAAAATGTCAAAAATGTTAAAAATAATGTCAAAAATGTCAAAATTGTCAAAAATGTCAAAAATGTTAAAAATAATGTCAAAAATGTCAAAATTGTCAAAAATGTCAAAAATGTCAAAAATGTCAAAAATGTCAAAAATATCAAAAATGTCAAAAATGTCAAAAATGTCAAAAATGTCAAAAATGTCAAAAATGTCAAAAATGTCAAAAATGTCAAAAATGTCAAAAACGTCAGAAATGTCAAAAATGTCAAATATGACAAAAATAATGTCAAAAATGTCAAAAATGTCAAAAATATCAAAAATATCAAAAATGTCAAAAATGTCAAAAATGTCAAAAATGTCAAAAATGTCAAAAATGTCAAAAATGTCAAAAATATCAAAAATGTCAAAAATGTCAAAAATGTCAAAAATGTCAAAAATGTCAAAAACGTCAGAAATGTCAAAAATGTCAAAAATGACAAAAATGTTAAAAATAATGTCAAAAATGTCAAAAATGTCAAAAATATCAAAAATATCAAAAATGTCAAAAATGTCAAAAATGTCAAAAATGTCAAAAATGTCAAAATTATCAAAAATGTCAAAAATGTCAAAAATGTCAAAAATATCAAAAATGTCAAAAATGTCAAAAATGTCAAAAATGTCAAAAATGTCAAAAATGTCAAAAATGTCAAAAATGTCAAAAACGTCAGAAATGTCAAAAATGTCAAAAATGACAAAAATGTTAAAAATAATGTCAAAAATGTCAAAAATATCAAAAATATCAAAAATGTCAAAAATGTCAAAAATGTCAAAAATGTCAAAAATGTTAAAAATGTCAAAAATGTCAAAAATGTCAAAAATGTCAAAAATGTCAAAAATGACAAAAATGTCAAAAACGTCAGAAATGTCAAAAATGACAAAAATGTCAAAAATGTTAAAAATAATGTCAAAAATGTCAAAAATATCAAAAATGTCAGAAATGTCAAAAATGACAAAAATGTCAAAAATGTTAAAAATAATGTCAAAAATGTCAAAAATGTCAAAAATGTCAAAAATATCAAAAATGACAAAAAATGTCAAAAATGTTAAAAATAATGTCAAAAATGTCAAATATGTCAAAAATGTCAAAAATGTCAAAAATGTCAAAAATGTCAAAAATGTCAAAAATGTCAAAAATGTCAAAAATGTTAAAAATAATGTCAAAAATGTCAAAAATGTCAAAAATGTCAAAAATGTTAAAAATAATGTCAAAAATGTCAAAAATGTCAAAAATGTCAAAAATGTTAAAAAAAAATAATGTCAAAAATGTCAAAAATGTCAAAAATGTCAAAAATGTCAAAAATGTCAAAAATGTCAAAAATGTTAAAAAATAATGTCAAAAAGGTCAAAAACGTCAAAAATGTCAAAAACGTCAAAAATGTCAAAAATGTCAAAAATGTCAAAAATGTCAAAAATGTCAAAAATGTCAAAAACGTCAAAAATGTCAAAAACGTCAAAAATGTTAAAAATAATGTCAAAAATGTCAAAAATGTCAAAAATATCAAAAATGTCAAAAATGTCAAAAATGTTTCGTCTTCATCGTCTTCATCTTCTTCATCTTCTTCATCTTCTTCATCGTCTTCATCGTCTTCATCGTCTTCATCGTCTTCATCGTCTTCATCGTCTTCATCGCCTTCATCTTCTTCATCTTCTTCGTCGTCTTCTTCGTCTTCATCGTCTTCATCGTCTTCATCGTCTTCATCTTCTTCATCGTCTTCATCGTCTTCATCGTCTTCATCGTCTTCATCGTCTTCATCGTCTTCATCGTCTTCATCGTCTTCTTCGTCTTCATCGTCTTCATCGTCTTCATCGTCTTCATCGTCTTCATCGCCTTCATCTTCTTCGTCGTCTTCTTCGTCTTCATCGTCTTCATCGTCTTCATCGTCTTCATCGTCTTCTTCGTCTTCATCGTCTTCATCGTCTTCATCGTCTTCATCGTCTTCATCGTCTTCATCATCTTCATCTTCTTCATCGTCTTCATCGTCTTCATCGTCTTCATCGTCTACATCGTCTTCATCCTCTTCATCGTCTTCATCGTCTTCATCGTCTTCTTCGTCTTCATCGTCTTCATCGTCTTCATCGTCTTCATCGTCTTCATCGTCTTCATCGTCTTCATCGTCTTCATCGTCTTCATCGTCTTCATCGTCTTCATCGTCTTCATCGTCTTCATCGTCTTCATCGTCTTCATCGTCTTCATCGTCTTCTTCGTCTTCTTCGTCTTCATCGTCTTCATCGTCTTCATCGTCTTCATCGTCTTCATCGTCTTCATCGTCTTCTTCGTCTTCATCGTCTTCATCGTCTTCATCGTCTTCTTCGTCTTCATCGTCTTCATCGTCTTCATCGTCTTCATCGTCTTCATCGTCTTCTTCGTCTTCATCGTCTTCATCGTCTTCATCGCCTTCATCGTCTTCATCGTCTTCATCGTCTTCATCGTCTTCATCGTCTTCATCGTCTTCATCGTCTTCATCTTCTTCATCGTCTTCATCGTCTTCATCTTCTTCATCGTCTTCATCGTCTTCATCGTCTTCATCGTCTTCTTCGTCTTCATCGTCTTCATCGTCTTCATCGTCTTCATCGTCTTCATCGTCTTCATCGTCTTCTTCGTCTTCTTCGTCTTCTTCGTCTTCATCGTCTTCATCGTCTTCATCGTCTTCATCGTCTTCATCGTCTTCATCGTCTTCATCGTCTTCATCGACTTCATCGTCTTCATCGTCTTCATCGTCTTCATCGTCTTCTTCGTCTTCATCGTCTTCATCGTCTTCATCGTCTTCTTCGTCTTCATCGTCTTCATCGTCTTCATCGTCTTCATCGTCTTCATCGTCTTCATCGTCTTCATCGTCTTTATCGTCTTTATCGTCTTCTTCGTCTTCATCGTCTTCATCGTCTTCATCGTCTTCATCGTCTTCATCGTCTTCATCGTCTTCATCGTCTTCATCGTCTTCATCGTCTTCATCTTCTTCGTCGTCTTCATCGTCTTCATCGTCTTCATCGTCTTCTTCGTATTCATTGTCTTCATCGTCTTCATCGTCTTCATCGTCTTCTTCGTCTTCATCGTCTTCATCGTCTTCATCGTCTTCATCGTCTTCATCCTCTTCATCGTCTTCATCGTCTTCATCGTCTTCTTCGTCTTCATCGTCTTCATCGTCTTCTTCGTCTTCTTCGTCTTCATCGTCTTCATCGTCTTCATCGTCTTCATCGTCTTCATCGTCTTCATCGTCTTCATCGTCTTCATCGTCTTCATCGTCTTCATCGTCTTCTTCGCCTTCTTCGTCTTCATCGTCTTCATCGTCTTCATCGTCTTCATCGTCTTCATCGTCTTCATCGTCTTCATCGTCATCATCGTCTTCATCGTCTTCATCGTCTTCATCGTCTTCTTCGTCTTCATCGTCTTCATCGTCTTCTTCGTCTTCTTCGTCTTCTTCGTCTTCTTCGTCTTCATCGTCTTCATCGTCTTCATCGTCTTCATCGTCTTCATCGTCTTCATCGTCTTCATCGTCTTCATCGTCTTCATCGTCTTCATCGTCTACATCGTCTTCATCCTCTTCATCGTCTTCATCGTCTTCATCGTCTTTATCGTCTTCATCGTCTTCATCGTCTTCTTCGTCTTCATCGTCTTCATCGTCTTCATCGTCTTCATCGTCTTCATCGTCTTCTTCGTCTTCTTCGTCTTCATCGTCTTCATCGTCTTCATCGTCTTCATCGTCTTCATCGTCTTCATCGTCTTCATCGTCTTCATCGTCTTCATCGTCTTCATCGTCTTCATCGTCTTCATCGTCTTCATCGTCTTCACCGTCTTCACCGTCTTCATCGTCTTCTTCGTCTTCTTCGTCTTCATCGTCTTCATCGTCTTCATCGTCTTCATCGTCTTCATCGTCTTCATCGTCTTCATCGTCTTCATCGTCTTCTTCGTCTTCTTCGTCTTCTTCGTCTTCTTCGTCTTCATCGTCTTCATCGTCTTCATCGTCTTCTTCGTCTTCATCGTCTTCTTCGTCATCATCGTCTTCATCGTCTTCATCGTCTTCATCGCCTTCAACTTCTTCGTCGTCTTCATCGTCTTCATCGTCTTCATCGTCTTCATCGTCTTCTTCGTCTTCATCGTCTTCATCGTCTTCATCGTCTTCATCGTCTTCATCGTCTTCTTCGTCTTCATCGTCTTCATCGTCTTCATCGTCTTCATCGTCTTCTTCGTCTTCTTCGTCTTCATCGACTTCATCGTCTTCATCGTCTTCATCGTCTTCATCGTCTTCATCGTCTTCATCGTCTTCATCGTCTTCATCGTCTTCATCGTCTTCATCGTCTTCATCGTCTTCATCGTCTTCTTCGTCTTCATCGTCTTCATCGTCTTCATCGTCTTCATCGTCTTCATCGTCTTCATCGTCTTCATCGTCTTCATCGTCTTCATCGTCTTCTTCGTCTTCTTCGTCTTCTTCGTCTTCATCGTCTTCATCGTCTTCATCGTCTTCTTCGTCTTCTTCGTCATCATCGTCTTCATCGTCTTCATCGTCTTCTTCGTCTTCTTCGTCTTCATCGTCTTCATCGTCTTCTTAGTCATCATCGTCTTCATCGTCTTCATCGTCTTCATCGTCTTCATCGCCTTCAACTTCTTCGTCGTCTTCATCGTCTTCATCGTCTTCATCGTCTTCTTCGTCTTCATCGTCTTCATCGTCTTCATCGTCTTCATCGTCTTCATCGTCTTCTTCGTCTTCTTCGTCTTCATCGTCTTCATCGTCTTCATCGTCTTCTTCGTCTTCTTCGTCTTCTTCGTCTTCATCGTCTTCATCGTCTT
Organism: Aspidapion aeneum; assembly: GCA_963576565.1. Classification (NCBI taxonomy): domain Eukaryota; kingdom Metazoa; phylum Arthropoda; class Insecta; order Coleoptera; family Brentidae; genus Aspidapion; species Aspidapion aeneum. The sequence goes on along the minus strand of OY755039.1, from coordinate 151,781,645 downwards.
CATCGTCTTCATCGTCTTCATCGTCTTCTTCGTCTTCATCGTCTTCATCGTCTTCATCGTCTTCATCGTCTTCATCGTCTTCATCGTCTTCATCGTCTTCATCGTCTTCATCGTCTTCATCGTCTTCATCGTCTTCATCGTCTTCATCGTCTTCATCGTCTTCTTAGTCATCATCGTCTTCATCGTCTTCATCGTCTTCATCGCCTTCAACTTCTTCGTCGTCTTCATCGTCTTCATCGTCTTCATCGTCTTCATCGTCTTCATCGTCTTCATCGTCTTCATCGTCTTCATCGTCTTCATCGTCTTCATCGTCTTCATCGTCTTCATCGTCTTCATCGTCTTCATCGTCTTCATCGTCTTCATCGTCTTCATCGTCTTCATCGTCTTCATCGTCTTCATCGTCTTCATCGTCTTCATCGTCTTCATCGTCTTCATCGTCTTCATCGTCTTCATCGTCTTCATCATCTTCATCATCTTCATCATCTTCATCGTGTCTCGTGTCTCCAGTCTCCAGTCTCCAGTCTCCAATCTCCAGTCTCCAGTCTCCAGTCTCGTGTCTCCAGTCTCGTGTCTCGTGTCCCGTGTATCGTGTCTCGTGTCTCGTGTCTCGTGTCTGGTGTCTCGTGTCTCCTGTCTCGTATCTCCTGTCTCGTGTCTCCTGTCTCGTGTCTCCTGTCTCGTGTCTCCTGTCTCGTGTCTCCTGTCTCGTGTCTCGTGTCTCGTGTCGCGTGTCTCGTGTCGCATGTCTCGTGTCTCCTGTCTCGTATCTACTGTCTCGTGTCTCCTGTCTCGTGTGTCCTGTCTCGTGTCTCCTGTCTCGTGTCTCCTGTCTCGTGTCTCCTGTCTCGTGTCTCCTGTCTCGAGTCTCGTGTCTCCTGTCTCGTGTCTCCTGTCTCGTATCTACTGTCTCGTGTAACCTGTCTCGTGTCTCCTGTCTCGTGTCTCCTGTCTCCTGTCTCGTGTCTCCTGTCTCGTGTCTCGTCTCCTGTCTCGTGTCTCCTGTCTTGTGTCTCGTGTCTCCTATCTCCTGTATCCTGTCTCCTGTCTCCTGTCTCGTGTCTCGTCTCGTGTCTCCTGTCTCCTGTCTCGTGTCTCCTGTCTTGTGTCTCGTGTCTCGTGTCTCCTGTCTCGTGTCTCGTGTCTCCTGTCTCGTGTCTCCTGTCTCGTGTCTCGTGTCTCCTATCTCCTGTCTCGTGTCGCGTGTCTCGTGTCGCGTGTCTCGTGTCTTGTGTCTCCTGTCTCGTATCTACTGTCTCGTGTCTCCTGTCTCCTGTCTCGTGTCTCCTGTCTCGTGTCTCCTGTCTCGTGTCTCGTGTCTCGTGTCTCCTATCTCATATCTCCTGTCGCCTGTCTCCTGTCTCGGGTCTCGTATCTACTGTCTCGTGTCTCCTGTCTCGTGTCTCCTGTCTCGTGTCTCCTGTCTCGTGTCTCCTGTCTCGTGTCTCCTGGCTCCTGTCTCGTGTCTCGTATCTCCTGTCTTGTGTCTCGTGTCTCCTATCTCCTGTCTCGTCTCGTGTCTCGTGTCTCCTGTCTCGTGTCTCGTGTCTCGTGTCTCGTGTCTCCTGTCTCGTGTATCCTGTCTCGTGTCTCCGGTCTCGTGTCACGTGTCTCGTGTCTCCTGTCTCGTGTCTTCTGTCTCCTGTCTCCTGTCTCGTGTCTCCTGTCTCGTGTCTTCTGTCTCCTGTTTCGTGTCCCGTGTCTCGTGTCTCCTGTCTCCTGTCTCCAGTCTCCAGTCTCCAGTCTCGTGTCTCGTGTATCCTGTCTCGTACCTACTGTCTCGTGTCTCCTGTCTCGTGTCTCGTGTCTCCTGTCTCGTATCTACTGTCTCGTGTCTCCTGTCTCCTGTCTTGTGTCTCGTGTCTCCTGTCTCGTGTCTCCTATCTCCTGTCTCGTGTCGCGTGTCTCGTGTCGCGTGTCTCGTGTCACGTGTCTCGTGTCTCCTGTCTCGTGTCTACTGTCTCGTGTGTCCTGTCTCGTGTCTCCTGTATCGTGTCTCCTGTCTCCTGTCTCGTCTCCTGTCTCGTGGCTCCTGTCTCGTGTTTCGTGTCTCGTGTCTCCTGTCTCGTGTCTCCTGTCTCGTATCTACTGTCTCCTGTCTCGTGTCTCGTGTCTCCTGTCTTGTGTCTCCTATCTCCTGTCTCGTCTCGTGTCTTGTGTCTCGTGTCTCGTGTCTCCTGTCTCGTGTCTCCTGTCTCCTGTCTCGTGTCGCGTGTCTCGTGTCGCGTGTCTCGTGTCTCCTGTCTCGTATCTACTGTCTCGTGTCTCCTGTCTCGTGTCTCCTGTCTCGTGTCTCCTGTCTCGTGTCTCGTGTCTCCTGTCTCCTGTCTCGTGTCTCCTGTCTTGTGTCTCGTGTCTCCTATCTCCTATCTCCTGTCTCTTGTCTCGTGTCTCATCTTCTGTCTCGCGTCTCGTGTCTCGTATCTACTGTCTCGTGTCTCCTGTCTCGTGTCTCGTGGCTCCTGTCTCCTGTCTCATGTCTCCTGTCTCGTGTCTCCTGTCTCGTGTCTCCTGTCTCGTGTCTCCTGTCTCGTATCTACTGTCTCGTGTCTCGTGTCTCCTGTTTCGTGTCTCCTGTCTCGTGTCTCCTGTCTCGTGTCTCGTGTCTCCTGTCTCGTGTCTCGTATCTCCTGTCTTGTGTCTCGTGTCTCCTGTCTCGTGTCTCCTGTCTCGTGTCTCCTGTCTCCTGTCTTGTGTCTCGTGTCTCCTATCTCCTGTCTCCTGTCTCCTGTTTCGTGTCTCGTCTCTCGTGTCTCGTGTCTTGTGTTCCGTGTCTCCTGTCTCGTGTCTCCTGTCACGTGTCTTCTGTCTCGTGTCTCCTGTCTTCTGTCTCCTGTCTCGTGTCTCGTGTCTCCTGTCTCGTGTCTCGTGTCTCGTGTCTCATGTCCCATGTCCCATGTCCCATTTCCCATGACCCATGACCCATGTCCCATGTCCCATGTCCCATGACCCATGTTCCATGCCCCATGTTCCAGAAAAATACTCATTTTTACCAAGTAAATTTGAAAACTGTTAAATATCAAATACGAAGCAGTGATCTTTAACTTCAGAAGTTTTTATGATTAGATAGATAGTTAAAGATCACTCATATTTACCAGGTAAATTTTATAACTGTGTTAATTATTTAATACGAAGTAGTGATCATTAACTTCAGAAGTTTTTATGATTAGATAGATAGTTAAAGATCACTCATATTTACCAGGTAAATTTTATAACTGTGTTAATTATTTAATACGAAGTAGTGATTGTTAACTAGAAGATTTTTTTTATAATTAAACCATTTGAAGTTAAAACTAATTTTTACCAGATAAATTTAATACCTGTTAATTATCAAATATGAAGCTTAAATCTATGTTACAGGTTTATTTTAAGTTTAGAATTACCAAGATAATCTGAGAGAAAAATAGTAAATTAATACCTTAATTTAGGGAATCCTATTTATGGTATCCTAGTTAGGTTCCTGTGGTCTATAAACACGGTGGATAGAATAGACCTGTGTTCGGATCTTATATATATATGTTGAATTTTCCATGTCACTGGTGGTCCAGCTGATTTTTGTAAACAAAAGTTAGATCTGTTATGAACAACGGAACAACTAATATTTTTTGAATTTTTTGAAAACTAAGGCCATTTCTCTACTGTTTTCTTGTACATCTTTATAAAATGTAATTTTCTAGATGTATTGTAGTTATTTTTTTTAGCCCGCTTTATTTTTTATTACACAAAACTTAAACTACAAGTCAAACTGAATGCGATCGTTTAATATCAAAGGTGAATCGAGGACTACTGGGTAGTAAACAAAGAGGTATGTCAGAGGATAATTTTTGAAGCTGAAACAAACACTTTCATTTCTTTGAATTTTAGTTTTTGTGTAAAGAGAAATAAAGTGGGCTAAAAAAAATAACAACTGGTATGTCTGAAAAATATTATTTTATAAGAATATACTGAAAAATAGTACGAAAATTGTCTTAGTTTTCAAAAAAATCAAAAAATATTAGTTGTTCTTATCATATCTTACTTTCGTTTCTAAAAATCAGCTGGCAGACCAGAGACGTGAATATTCGACATATATTTATAAGATCCGAACACCGGTATATTCTATCCACCCTGGTCTATAAATCCCACTTAGAATCCACTTCCCAGTCCTCAAACTATTCCCAGCTAGTATGGTTAGCACTACACTAACGTATCTACCGCGACAATCCAACATATTTTTAGATGCCATGAAAGATAAATAAAACATAAATTGTCTCTAAAATCCCCTTTAAAAGTGGTAAATACTTTGGCCAATTTTGGGTTATTATAATTGTTACCCAAACCTCACTTTTCACCGGTGGTCTCAGCTGACGGCTGAAACAACCAAAATCAGTCCCCTGGGTTCATGGATCGATAATTCGCAATTGTGATACGAGGGAGCTTCATACAGTAATAGGTCATATTGCGGTGGTGATGTATAAATATAGCTCGATTCTTATTACGGACCCTACCTGGACCTTAGGCATTTCTTTTCGTCTGTCTTCTATACTAATACATGTTGGATATCAGCAGGACCATTCTGAATCGATTTAAAGTTCGTAAGGTTCCTGCAAATAAGTGGTCTCACCTACGAGCGAACCTGACCTAATCTAGCTTTGTAAGGTTGGTGAGTGGGGCTCCAGTGATTTTCTCGTGTGAGGTGATCTCTGTTGAATGATTGACGCTAGTAATTAACCTTTCATCACCTATAAATTGGTATTATTCTGTCACATGACTAACCATATAAAACTGTTATGCTTATTCATTAGCCGTTATTCATAACCAACCAAGTATATTGTATCTGCATAAATGTCAACTGTCAGAACTGACAGATAACCGAACCATTTTTGAATAAACGCAGTTGTTACCTGGTCACGCCAGTAAAATGTCGCCTCATTTCTAATCACCTCAAGATTTATAAAAAAAATCCAAAAGTAAAGTAAAATTACATGGCGCAGTCAAAATAAAAGAACCAAATTGAAGCTCAAGATGCCGACTACCCGCTAAGCTGAAAGCACGACAAGAAAATTCTATGGTTTTTTGGATGATAGCAGATAAAGAAATTTGAAAGCATGGACCGAGGCATTACGCCCATGAGCTTTACCAATGGCAACCTAGCTCAATCGTGGAAGTTTTGGAAGCAAAAGTTCATCACATATCTAAAAGCGACAGAAATTATTAAGAAAGAAGACTCTACGAAATGTGCGCAAATGTTAACCTTGATGGGAGACGAAGGTATTAGAATTTTTAACACATTTTCGTTTAATGATGATGATCAAGAAACTTTTGACAATCTTTTAAAAAAATTTGATGACCACTTTAATCCAAAAACCAATTTGACTTACGAAAGATATAAATTTTTATCATGTCGTCAAAAAGAAGGCCAATCAATAGAACAATTCATTATTGAACTTAAAAATCTGTCATTATCTTGTGAACTGGAGACTTTGAGAGAATCATTAATTAAAGATTTACTTGTATGCGGAATTAAATGTGACAAATTACGCAAACAGCTATTTGACAAAGACTGCAAGACCCTGAACGAAGCAGTAAATTTTTGCATGAACTCTGAGTCAACTAAAGAACATAATCGGCAAATTACCAATGGCTTTGGTGATGCACATGGAGATGTCGATGCTGTTAACAAGAAGTTCCGTCCACCACAATCCAGGGCGAGGCATTTTTCCAACCAGAGGAGATCATATCCATCTACCAGCCACAACACGAGAAGTTCGCAGCAGAGTCAGCCATGCAGAAACTGTCAACGAGTACATGGTTATCGAGAATGTCCAGCATACCAAGCTAAGTGCAAAAAATGTTCAGGTTTAAACCATTTTTCTCATTGTTGTTTAAAATTTCCTAGTAATGCTAATCAAAAATTTAATTTTCAGACGAAACAAAGTGACAACTTCCGCAAAAATAATTTTAAAAAAAGAGTTCACGGTATTGAACAAGAACAAACTTCTACATCAAGTGATGATGACGATTGTAAGAATTTTTTATTTTTAGATATGATCGAGACAGATATTTCAATCAATACCATGCCGGGACAATCAGGGGCAATTGGGACTGTCTCCGAGGATTCCTGGGTGACGAACCTTGAGGTCAATGATAGGGCAAACATCTCATTCAAACTGGATACTGGAGCTATGGCCAACGTAATTCCTGTAAGTGTACTAGGGAAAATTAATGTAGATATTTCAAAATTACAAAAAACTAATGTTAAATTAAGTTCTTATACGAAACATAGCTTACCAATTTTGGGCCAGTGTTATCTGGAATGTAGATCAAATAATAAACGTTGCAATCTTTTATTTTATGTAGTAGATTTTGAAAGTATTCCAATATTAGGTCTAAAAGGCTGTTTGGAAATGCAACTTATTAAAAAAATACAGTCAATAGACAATAGTTTTCAAAATAATTCAAATATTAATGAAATTTTAAATAAATATAAGCATATTTTTAAAGGTGTAGGGTGTTTAGAGAAAGATTATCATATCGAACTTAAAGAAAATGCTGTACCGCTGGTTTGCCCCGCAAGAAAAATTCCTTTGGCTTTAACTGATAAATTAAAATTTGCTTTAAATCAGTTAGAAAAAGATAAAATCATTAAAAAAGTCACTGGGAGTACTGATTGGGTAAATCCAATAGTAATTGTTAAAAAACCCAACGGTAACTTAAGAATTTGTCTTGACCCATCCCGAATTAATGAATTTTTGAAAAAACCGTCATTTCATTTGCCAACTTGGGATGAAATTGCATCAAAATTACATGGTTCTAAATATTTCAGCACGTTAGATGCAACTCAGGGATTTTTGCAAATAAAATTGGACGATGAAAGCTCTAAACTTTGCACTTTTGCAACGCCTTTTGGCAGATATTCTTTTTGTAGATTACCCTATGGTCTTTCATGCTCATCTGAAGTCTATCAAGAACGCATGCAACAAGTTTTTGGAGATATAGAGGGTTGTGCAATATTTATAGATGACATAATTTGTTTCAGTAATTCCATTTCTGGCCATAACGCTATCTTAAAAAAAATATTAAAAAGAGCTGCACAATACAATATACGTTTCAATAAAGAAAAATGCAAAATTTTATGTAAAAAAATAACTTATCTAGGCCATGAAATTAGTGAAAAAGGCATTGAAGTGGACAAATCGAAAATTCAGGCAATATTAGACATGCCTAGTCCAAAAAACGTCAAAGATCTCCAACGATTTTTAGGAATGGTAACGTATATTGCCAGATTTGTAAACAATTTGTCAGAAAAAACTGCAATTTTACGTTCTTTACTCAAAAAAGATATAATCTTTCAGTGGTCAAATGAACACGAAAAAGCATTCCAAAATTTAAAATCACTTTTAATAAAAACACCATGTTTGCAATTTTTTGACACTAACCAAGCTACGACTATTTCTGTTGATGCCTCTCAGAATGGCATGGCCGCTGTTCTGATGCAAAATAATAGACCATGTGCTCATGCATCGAGGGCATTAACAGAAACACAGTCTCGCTACTCTCAAATCGAAAAAGAATTATTAGCCTGTTGGTTTGGTGCAACACGTTTTTATCAGTACGTTTTTGGTAGAAAATTCACTATTGAAACGGATCATAAACCATTAATCTCAATTATTAAAAAACCTTTACATCTCACTCCACCGAGACTGCAAAGAATGCTCATGCAGTTAAAAAAATATAATTTTGAACTTGTTTTTAAGCCAGGCAAAAAACTAATCGTAGCAGATGCCTTAAGCAGAGCATTCAGTGCAAAAAACTTTAATGAAAATTTAGACTTTGATATCGAATCAGAAATTTGTGCTGTAGAACTTTCTCTAAATATCACAGACCAGAAAAAACAAGAAATTCAAAAATTAACTCGTGAAGATTCGGAACTTTCTGAATTGAGAAACCTTTTAGAGAATGGTTGGCCCAAAAGCATCAAAAACTGCCCAGAAAATGTCAAATTTTATTTTAAATTTAAAGAGGAAATTTCATGTATTGATCAACTTATTTTTAAGGGCCAAAAATTAATTGTTCCTCAAGCCCTACGTAAAGAAATTTTGCAAAAACTTCATTATAGTCATTTAGGTTATAAAAAATGTTTAGATATGGCTAATTTGTCATTTTTCTGGCCAGGGATGCGAAAACAAATAGAAGACATGATAACCTCCTGTAATGCATGTCGTACCTATCAGAGATCTCAGGGTTCCGAGACCATGAAGCCTCATGACATACCAAAAGTTCCATGGCAAAAGGTAGCTGCCGATATTTTTCAATTTCAATCTGAATGTTATCTTTTAATCGTTGATTATTACTCAAAGTTTGTCGAAGTTGTTAATTTGAATCAGAATTTAACCTCTCAAAATTTAATCAATAAATTTAAATCTGTTTTTTCACGTTTTGGCATACCCAAAATTTTAATGAGCGATAATTCTAGTAATTTTTGTAGTTTAGAATTTAAAAATTTTTCAAAAAATTGGGAATTTCAACATATTACATCATCTCCTTTGTATCCTCAGTCAAATGGACAAGTTGAAAGGTCGGTGCAGTCTGTAAAAAATCTTCTAAAAAAATGCTTTTTCAATCAACAAGATCCATACTTAGCTTTATTAAACTTTAGAAATACACCTTTGGATGGTGAGAACTCTCCAGCAAATGCTCTCATGCACAGAAACTTAAGATCAATAATTCCAGAAATAAATAGTAAATTCTCTAAAAATTTTAAAAAAGAAAAGTTTAATTCACATATAACAAAAAACCAGCAAAATCAAAAAAGACACTATGACAAAAATAAAATTACTTTGCCTCCTTTAAAAAACAATTGTCTAGTAAAAATTCAAATAAAGCCTCAAACACCATGGCAAACTGGCAAAATTTTAAGAAAAGTAAGTTTCAGATCATATTTAGTACAGCTGGAAAATGGTAAAATCTTTAGACGAAATCGAAAATTCATTAGAGAGTTCAAAACATCCAAGGATTATTCATTTAAGTATTTTCAAAATTCTGGAAAACCGGAAAATTTCTCTGACTTGTTATCAGAAAATAAACTTCAAAACACTCAAAGATTTTTAAAAATAGTCGAAAATTCAGATAACAACAGGTCCATGTCTGAAAATACAAATGTAACAAACTTTCAAAGTAATTCTGTAGGTAGTAATGTAGGTGACAACTCAGGTGACAACTTTATTGACAATGTTCCTAGCTGTAGTGACAATGATAGCCTTGTCAGCTGTAATTCTAGTTTTTCTTGTAGCTCTAGTCTTGTAAATTCTTCTTCTGACAAAGAAAAAACTTCTTACTTTGTTAATAATTCTTATGACAACTTTCAATATGAAAACTTTGTAAATAAAAAACTTCTAGAAAGTGCTAACATGACAAATCAAAATTTTGGTGAAAATTCATCTTCAAATTCAGAAATACCAACTACTTCTTATGAAACTCAAAAACTTCAAAAAGACTCCAAAAAAGGGGAGGAAAGCACTAGTCATACAACTAGATTTGGACGAAAAATAAAAACTCCATTCAAACTCAATGATTATGTCATAAATAGTAGTCCAGAAACTGCAAAAGAATAAACTTTTAGTTTTTTCAATTTGCACTGTTTTTCACTTTACATAAAGTGAAAACTTCACTCCTTTTAAATTTTGGATTTCACTTTACATAATGTGAATATCATTATTGTCATAATTTGTCAAAATTAAACTAAACTTTATTTTTAAACTTAATATTTCATTCTAATATCTTAGAAAGCCTTTCTGAAGTTTTACACAAAACTAGCTCAAAAAACTAAATTTAAAAACAAACAAAAAACCACTACAGCCTAAGTGTTTGTTTGTTTGTACAATGCATGTATGTCTGTTGTATTTTACTTTCAAATGTTGTAACAAAAATGTGATTTACAAATGTGATAAGTTAAGATTAGGTAACAACTACAAATAACATTTTAAAACTGCTGATTTTATCTTATATAAAACTTTTTATTCTTACAAATAAGTGCAACAAAACTTTCCAATTTTTACTAATAATTGTAATAACATTTTAAATTTTAATCCTTAACTTATAAAAGGTATTTATTTAGACATAAATAAGACACAGGTTTTCTTAGCTATAAGGTATTAATAAAACACAAGTTTTCTTAGCTATAAGGTTTTTATTGTAAAACAAAACTTACTAACTAGTAGCATAAGCATATTTTAAAAATATTGTACTTTAAACTTTTCATTATAAAAAGGGGGATGTCACATGACTAACCATATAAAACTGTTATGCTTATTCATTAGCCGTTATTCATAACCAACCAAGTATATTGTATCTGCATAAATGTCAACTGTCAGAACTGACAGATAACCGAACCATTTTTGAATAAACGCAGTTGTTACCTGGTCACGCCAGTAAAATGTCGCCTCATTTCTAATCACCTCAAGATTTATAAAAAAAATCCAAAAGTAAAGTAAAATTACATATTCTGATATTGTATTGATTCTGTAGTACCAAATACTAGTTTTTATGCGTTCCTGTGTAATAAAAACGGAACTAGAGTTACCCCAACGAAATAGGGGATCGGTGGTAATAAATAAAATATTTATTGCACCTTGGTTTTATTTATCACATAAAATCAGAAATAATCCTCTTTATTCTTTTACGGCCCTCGTAAAAGTAGAAAATCCTAATGGTAGATTTGTGGGATGTCAACCTATTGTCATTCCTTGATTAACCCCGGGGGGGTGTCTTAGGGGCTGATCATGGCTAGATCGATGAACTAAGTAATTTTTAGAGCCGATTGGGCTTTAGTCGGTCCTTTTTGTCTATCAAGTAAGGCGTGGGCCCATTTGGGACTTGTGAATTGCATTTTGCGAAAAGATTGACAACTATGACAGGTGCATAGATCAACGTTGGGGAAAGAAATTGCCGAATCATTCCTTTCCTCTAAAAGCCTCTCCCGATGCCGGGTGGTGAAAGTTTTATCGCTTCTTTTGTGGCAGGAAAGTGCCCTTTTGTTTACCCAGTAGGGGTGTTTTTGACCTTCGGGTTGTGAGGGACAACCGGGAGAGCGAGAAAACGGCTGGTAAGTTCTGTTATAAATTTAACATTCTGATTCTATCCATCGTCTCTCCACGTGCCCCATTTTTCATGTAAGATTGTTTTTCTTTCTTCCAGTAAAGAATCTTGGCATTCGACACCTTGAGGCTTCTCTGAGACACCATATGAGCCGCCCAACATCGTAAGGTTCATGTTTTGCTCTTTTCTGTTTTTTTTTGTGCAACGAGAGGACCAGATAGGTTAGATAGATATACTCAGTCCCTTCTCTTTCCTTTGTAGGCTCTTCTTGACCGACTATCTTCAAGACAGATCATCATCAAGACAGCTTCTCTTTTCGACTGCACCTTTAGTCAAAAGATACTTTGGACAGATTTTGCGGACTGCAAAGGTCTGGAAAAAGAAAAGCCATCTGCTGGGACCATGCCCTGTTCAACCCATGGTAGAGATGACTATGTACTGATCTCTCCAATTCACCTACCTTATCATAGGGCAAAGATGTCCCAGTCGCAGGACAGGGAGCTGTCACCTTACTCTAGGGCTAGAGTTACGGATAAGTATCCATCATAATAAAATATTTGAGTACCTTCCTTGGTGGTAGAACCACAGGCCCTCTGGATAATAAAGTAGAGTTAAGATGATTAGACTATAATTTAGGAATAGAATTAAGTACTAACCCCTAGTATAACATTAGAAGATATGATATTTGAAGCTATTCTTGTATCTCGAGAAAGAATAAGAATTGAATACAGCAATTTGTGATAGTCATGCCTTTCACTGCCCGCAGGCTCTCCATTAACAAACCCACCCCCTGGTTAAAAACTGTAAGAGTCTCATGCATATTTGCTTAAATTACTACCAATAGGGTCCCTCTCTGATGCTGAAGGCAGTTTGATTGCTTTTGCTCTAAAAAGTAACTGGTATACTGAATAGTAAATAAAAATATACAGTTTTCTGTTTAACTCCCTTTGAAATAAATATATGTATTCTGACTAATAAATAAAAAAATAATAAATGAAAAGAAGAACTCTTGATTGCAATCAGTCTCCCTGACTGAGCAACAGCTAGGGGCACAAACCTAATAGGGTAGTAGTTTTAAGAAGCAAAATTTGGGGTTTCAGCAAACCAAAATATTAAGAAATAATTTGGAACCTTAATTACAAAATATGTGTATAAACACAACAAAATTATTGTATAGGGAACAATTTGATAAAATAAATAATGGAAATACACAACGGAAACATTGAGCGTAACATCTTTTACTTTAGAAGCTTTTGATGATTAGATCATTTTATAGTTAAAGATCACAAATTTTTACGAGGTAAATTTTACAACTGTTATTTATCGAATACGAAGTAGTGATGTGTAACTTTACACATTTTTTTTTATTAGACAATTTTACAGTTAAAGATCAATTATTTTTAACAGATAAATTTTATAACTATTTATTATCAAATACGAAGTAGTAATCTGTATCTAACTTCAGAAGTTATTGCTGATTAGGCCATTTTATAGTTAAGGATCACTATTTTTTACCAGATAAATTTTAAAACAGTTAATTATCAAATACCAAGTAGTGTTCTTTAACTTCAAATTTTAGCTCACACATATACTATACTATAGTAGTGTGAGCTATGGTGATCCTAATTTTTTCGAGAAAAAAAAAGTTGCTCCGATTTTAAAATTTTTTATATATCTTTGCGTTTCAGATGATTTTGAAACTTTTTTGTTGCGCCGTCTGTCTGTCTGTCTGTCTGTATGTCTGTCTGTCTGTCTGTCTGTCTGTCTGTCTGTCTGTCTGTGTGTCTGTATGTCTGTCTGTAACGACCAACGCGCATAACTCAAAAACCGCTTGTCCGATTTTAATGAAATTTGGTACCCAGGCTAGGTTTTGGGTCGAGATGGTCCCATTTAAAAATGAACAAAATCCACCGAACACAAGCCCAATAAAAGGGTGGGGGTAGATTTCAAAAATTAGAGTTTATGAAAAAATATGGCGTGTGTGATATCAAACGAAAGGTAATTGAGTCTGGAGTTAAACAAAATACATTTTAGTTTAGTAAAAAAAAGGGGGGGGGGGGTAAATTTCAAAAATTAGTGTTTAAGTGGAAATATGGCGTGTGTGATATCAAACGAAAGGTAATTGAGTCTGGAGTTAAACAAAATATATTTTAGTTAAAAAAAAAGGGTGGGGGTAGATTTGAAAAATTAGAGTTTGAGTCAAAACATGGCTTGTGTGGTATCAAACGAAAGGTAATTGAGTCTGGAGTTCAATAAAACATACTTCAGTTTTTAGTTATATTAGCTTTCACGTAGATACACTATAACTATAGTACCCAGTGTGAGCTTAGGTGCCCATAGATTGGCAGAGTATTTTTTATGGTAATACCATTTAATAGTTAAAGATCATTAATTTTTACTAGGTAAATTTTATAACTGTGTTAATAACTTAGAACGTAGTGATCTTTCCCTTCACAAGTTTTTGATGATGGATAATCTTGTAGTTAAAGATCACTAATTTTTACCAGGATAATTTTTCAACTTTGAATTAGTTAACTTTAACTTAAGAAGTTCTGTATATTTAAACCATTTAATAGTTAAAAATCACTAAATTTTACCAGCTGAATTTTATAACCGTGTTAATTAACAAATACGTAGCAGTAATCTTTGACTTCAGAAGTTTTTTATGATTGGATCATTTTATAGTTAAAGATCACTAATTTTTACCAGGAGAATTTTATAACTTTGTTAATTATCTAATACGAAGGAGTGCTCTTTAACTTCAATTTTTTTAGGTTACATCACTTTATAGTTAAAGATCACTTATTTTTACCAGGTAAATTTTATAAAAGTGTAAACTAATTAATACAAAGTAGTGATCTTAAACTTCAGAAGTTTATTTATACCCTGTTTCCACCAATGCATGCCCACCCCGATTCACAAAACGCATCACGTGATGGGCCATGGGTTTGCACCGGTTTTAAATGCAGCGTCACCTGATGCGTTTTTTGAATCGGGGTGGGCATGCAGTGGTGGAAACAGGGTATCATGATTGGACCATTTTATAGTTAAAGATCACTTATTTTTATCAGGTACATTTTATAGCCGTGTTAATTAATAAATAGTAATAGTAGGGATCTTTACCTTCCCAAGTTTTTTATGAGTGGATCATTTTGTAGTTAAAGATCACTAATTTTTAACAGGAAAATTTTACAATTATGTTCAAATTCAAATACGAAGTTAATTTCATAAGTTTTCTGTAATTAAACCATTTAATAGTTAAAGATCACTAATTTTTATTAGGTGAATTTTATAAGTGTGATAATTACATAAAACGTAGCAGTAATCTTTCACTTCTGGAGTTTTTTTATAAGAGGATCATTTTACAGTTAAGCATTACTTATTTTTACCAGGAGAATTTTATAACTTTGTTAATTATTTATTACGAAATAGTGATCATTAGTTTCTAAAGTTTTTTATGATTGGACCATTTTATAGTTAGAGATCACTTATTTTTACCAGGTAAATTTTATTTATTAAAGACAAGGTAGTGATTTTTACCTTCCCTAGTTTTGGATGATGGATCATTTTGTAGGTAAAGATCACTAATTTTTACCCGGATAGTTTTACAACTTTGTTCTGATACAAATACGAATTAGTTTTAACTATAGAAGATTGGTATAATTAAACCATTTAATAGTTAAAGATCACAAATTTTTACCAGGTGAATTTTATAAATATGTTAATTAACTAATAGGTAATCCTTAACTTCAGAAGTTTGGTATAATTAAAGCATTTTATAGTTAAAGATCACTAATTTTAACCAGGTAAAATTTATAACTGTCTTAATTACCAAATACAAAGTAGTGTATTTCAAAAGTTTTTTATCATTGGACTATTTTTTAGTTAAAGATAATTTTATACCTGTGTAACTATCAAATACAAAGTAGCGATCTTTAATTTCAAATGTTTTTTTTTTCCAATGGAGCATTTTATACTTAGAGATCAGTAATTTAAACGAGGTAAATTTTTAGCTGTGTTAATTATCAATTACAAAGTAGTGATCATTAACTTCAAAAGATCTTTTATGATGGGACAATTTTATTTTAGTAAAGATCACTTTTTTTACCAGGTAAATTTAACAGCTATGTTAATTATCAAATACTAAGTAATGATCTTTACTTTTGCAAGTATTTTATGAGTGGATCATTTTATAGTTAAAGATCACTAATTTTTACCAGAAAAATTTTAAACCTATGTTGAAAATTTCAAAAATTAAAAAAAAAACAATTTTTTTGCCATTACTATGTCAAAACAATTGTTATATTTTCATTGCTTGCCTCTCAAAGTAATAAAAATGACCCCAAAAGTTGATCTAAAGGTTAATGTTTGTAAGAAATAAATAAAAGTTTAAATTGCCAAAACTTAAAACTAAAGTGACCTTGACAGCCTCTCTCGGCATCAATATAAACACCTGTCCTTGACCTTTTATATCGCCATATAGAGGGCCCCGAGAAGTTTGATTTAATGTATTATAATATACAGGGTTCGTCAACGATCGTTTGGCCATTAAAAATATGTGAATTGAAGTAAAATCGCTATTTAAATAAATGGCACTAAGAAAGTAGTTTAGCGCTGTTGTCAAGTTAGCAATTCAAGAAAATGGTTTTCTTTTCGCAATCTAATGACGTTACTCTTACCGGCTGAGTAGGCCAAAAATGGCCATTAATAAAATCCAAAAAACACTTTGATTTTAATTGCTTTTGCGTCATCTCTTAGATATCATTTGATCTGTATGACTAATAATCAATGTTGTGAATCCATAATTCTGCTTTTAGTTCAGGCCCTACATCCGAGATTACAGTCATATGCTGCGTTTAATGATAGAAGCAACACACTTGGCATGGATTGACTCGCCCTAACATTTAACGAAAGGGAACCACCCCCATCCTGGCAGAAGGTGGTTTCCCCTCCCCCCCCCCCCCCCCTTAAACGTGCTTTTGAATAGTTTTTTGCTAATAACTCGAAAATAGTCAACTTTTTCGGTAGGGGTATTTTCCCTCGTAGTAGTTGTTCTCAAAAGGTCGAAACCGGTCCGGTCGTGGATTGGCATGGAACATTTGTTCCTGACTATCAGGACGTGTTCCAGACGGGGATCATTCGTATCCTCGTGATCGACGTTGGAGAAAGTGAAAACCAAACAGTTTTAACAAGTTCCCAACGAAAGCCTAAAAACAATAAGTATAATTCAATGCCGGTAGGGGTATTTTCCCTCGGAGTAGTTGTTTCTGGGGGTTTCACACAACTTTTTCAAAAATATTCTAAAAATCATTTTTCAAGAGGATACAATTTCCTTTTCAACGATGTACCTTAGTACCCTTTAACGGCAGTGGTGCATATTCCATTAGCGTACGAAAAAAGGGGAAAATTTTTAAAATATTTTTTTTATTTTTTTTTTCTGGTATTATTATTATTATGTGGTATTATTTGCAAACTTTTAACTTGGCAAAAATAACTAAGTAACAATTATTGAGGCAGATGAAACGTCCTCTCTAACGATGTATAACACGCCCCCCTTACATCAGTTGCGCACCTTTTATAGGCATTTAAATAAATGAAAGGTGTGGAAAAAATTTGTTTTTTTTAATTTTCTTAAATTTTACTGTCCCACATGTCTGGTTTTAAAACTTATTTTTTAAGCTGAAGAAATTTCCTTTCCAACAATTTATATCTCTCCCCCCCCCCCAGGGCAGCGGTAGATCTGGCATAGATGCACCAAAAATGGTCATATTTGGTATACACTGGAATCTTTATTGAAGACAACCATGTTAGAACAGTTTTAATACAGACACTACGTTCAATGAGAGAAGCAACACACTTGGTATGAATATACAGTATACTCCCCCGAAAATATAACGACGGGGAACCATCCGCCCACCCTTGGTGGGGTGGGGGGGGCTATCCCTACCCTAAATTGTTTTTTTGACAATGAACCATCCCCCCCCCCCCCGCCAAAAGTAGGCGGGTGGATTCCCTTCGTTGTATTATTGGGGGGAGTATACTGTATATACATACCAATTGTGTTTCATTGAACGTAGTGTGTCTATTAATACTCTTCCAAAAAGATTTTGTAAATGAAGATTTAAGTGAATATCAAATTTGAGCATTTTTGGTGCGACTATGCTACATCTACCGCTTGAGGGAAGAGTGATATACATCGTTGGAAATTATATGTGGGACAGTAAAATTTAAGAAAATTAAAAAAAAACAAGTTTTTTCACACCTCTAATTTATTTAAATGCCTATAAAAGGTGCGCCACTGATGTAAGGGTGGCGTGTTATACATCGTTAGAGAGGACTTTTCATCAGTGCATTTGCATGTGCATCACCTTATGCTGGTTGTTATGATAAATGTCAAAAAGTTACGTCAACAATTATGAAATATACTGTACCTGCCAAACAGCTTTTGGATCTTCCATCTGAAGTATCAGATCAGGTTTTGATATGAAAGAAATTGCAATTGGATCATTCTCTAGCCCAGGGACTGCAGCTATTACTTTATCCATCTCTTCTGGGCTTTCCAGTCTCTAAAAAGGTAGAACCTTTAGTCAGGGTAGTTTACAAGAAAATAAAAATATTTATCTGAGGGCACGGCAGTGCCTCGCCAAGTTCGCGCCTCGTACCATCTTTTCTTGAAACATTTCAGCCGATATTTGACCTATCTAAAACTCTACTTCGGAATAAGCTACGAATCTCAAACTTGGCACAGTCGTAAATCTTCATGGACTTAACAACCCCTCCAAGTTTCATGAGATTCCACAAACTAGTAAAATAGTTACGAAATTTCAAAAAACGTCAAAATTGCCACTCACTCACTCACTCAAGTATAGATCATCAAAATTCTACTGTACATGCTACAAAGCTGAAATTTGGCATACCAAATCCCTGGAAAAAATAAAAAAAACCCAAAATTCTAATTTACTCCCCTCACCTATACATGTAAAGTTATGTAAAAAAATGCTAGAGAACTGAGCTTTGGCAGACTGATAAGAAATATGATAAAATTATAGGAAAAAATTTAAAAACATCAAAATTATAATTTACCACAAAGTTTTAATTACTTCCATCCCCTATAAATGTAAAGTTATGTAAAAGAAAGATTGCCTATTTTCAGAAACGCTAGACAGCTGAGCTTTGAATGGCTGATAGGAACTATAATAAAACTATAGGAAAAAATTTAAAAACTCCAAAATTTTAATTTGCTTCCCTCCCCTATAAATGTAAAGTTATGTAAAAGTAACATTGCCCACTTCCAGAAAAGCTAGAGGGATGAGCTTTGAGAGGCCGATAGGAACTATGATAAAACTTGAAAAGAAAATTAAAAAACTCCAAATTTTAATTAACTTCCCTCCCCTATAAATGTAAAGTTATGTAAAAGTTACATTCTCCACTTCCAGAAATGCTAGAGAGCTAAACTTTGGAAAACTGATAGGAACTATGATAAAACCATAGGAAAATATTTAAAAAAAACCACAAAATTAACTATACAAAACTATAAGAAAAAAATTTAATTAACTTTCCTTCCCTATAAATGTAAAGTTATGTAAAATTAACATTACCTACTTCCAGGAACACTAGACAGCTGAGCTTTAGAAGGTTGATAAGAACTATAATAAAACCATAGGAAAATATTTAAAAAAACCACAAAATTCTTAATAAGGCATTGCAAAAGTTTTGAACAACAATCTGCATATTTTACTACTTTAAAACTTAAATACTATCAAAATCCTTTAAAAAAGGAGTCAAATCATAACAAAAACATTTGATGTAAAAAAAGCCAAGTATACAAAAGTCATATTCCATAAAAAGATTTGAGATAAAATTTAAGCCAAGTTCTCTAATACAAATTTCAAAATGAAAGGTTCATACTAGTTTGGAAATGTTTTTCTAAACTTGGCTATTATGGCTGCATCTGACTTTTAGGCAGAGTGCTAAATTGAACATAAACATCTTTGGCTGGAATAACAAAGTTTAAAAAAACATTTCCAAACTAGTAAGAACCTTTCATTTTGAAATTTGGACACACAGGACAAAAAAAAGTGGTTAAAAATTAGAAATCAACATATTTGTCCTGGCAAAAACGGGATGGTCAGTCACTTTCAAAAATTTATTAAAAAGTCTTACATACAGTGTTGTTGTAAACCCAGGTGATGCCCTAAAGTTTCTAAAACTGCATAGAAGATCCTGAACTTTAGCCTCTGTAATTTTCTCTGGTGTAGTAGTTTGAGAGTTATCAATCTTGTCAATGCAGTGTAGAGTGACTCCTGAGGTAATTCCATAGGTAGAAAGGGGGGAGCCATCTTCAAGTATCACTCCACAAAAGGTCAGGTCTAAATAAAAACATAAAATAAAATCAATAAACTTATGTCAAGATCAGTTCAACCTCATATATAACATTAGACTAAATTAAATTAATTTATATTAACTCACCCTAAACTAAATTAAACTAACCTAAGAGATTTTTTAGTAAAAAAAAGTGTTGTTTTTTTACCTAGGAAGGTTCCTACACGCATAAAATAAGATGTTTACAGAAAATACAAGTGAAAAACTTCAGAAAAACTGTAAAAATCGAGAAAATGTCCTCTTAAGCTAGTCTAATTTGGCTTAGGGTAAGTTAATTTAATTTAATCTAATGTAATTTAAGCTGCTGAACCGACCTTCAGTTTTACACATCAAGACATTGGGACCCCCAGGAAGCTAGTTGCCAGCAACTAGAATTTTACAGTCGACCAGACAAATACTGGTTTTTCATGAAAAAATTATGTTTAGTGGTAAAAAATCACAAAAGACTTGAAATTTTCTTCAATTTTCTAATTTTCATTATCTCCTAATCATCATCTTAGCAAAAATACATTATATTAAAAGGAAAATAAGGGGCATGCCCATTCCCTATGTCATCTCAACAGAAAAAAAATGCAAAGACAATTTTGTTTCACCAAAAACTTTTATCAAATCAAAAAAGGAGTCTCTAAGCTACAATTTTATCCTAATATGATCCCTCCACCCCCCTTGATAGTCTTACATTAGGATTAAATTGTAGCTTAGAGACTCCTTTTTTGATTTGATAAAATTTTTTGGTGAAACAAAATTTTCTTCAATATTTTGTGATTTTTTTTCGTTTATACCACAAATTGCGTGTTTTGGCTTGTTCTGCTAGACTATCAAGGGGGGTCGAGGGATCATATTAGGATTAAATTGTAGCCTAGAGACTCTTTTTTTGATTTGATAAAAGTTTTTGGTGAAAAAAAAATGGCTTTGCATTTTTGATTCCGTTGAAATGACATGCCCCTTATTTTTCTTTTAATATAATGTATTTTTGCTAAGATGATGATTAGGAGATAATGAAAATTAGAAAACTGAAGAAAATATCAAGTCTTTTGTGATTTTTTACCACTAAACATAATTTTTTCATGAAAAACCAGTATTTATCTGGTCGACTGTCAAATTCTAGTTGCTGGCACCTAGTTGCTGGCAACTAGGAGCTAACTTCACAGATATGACATTGGGTATGAACGTCAACTACAAATGCGAATTCAGTTTTAAATCAAGCTTTGTGCAATTTGTCGAAAGACTTACCCAATCTCTGAGCCTCCTCTCTAAGCGTCTTCAAAACTAGGCTCCTTAAATCCTCCACTTTGCTTTCCAAATCTACTTCTTCCAGTTTCACTCTACGAAAGGGCTCATTGCTCCAAACTGCAAGATACTAAGACATTTTCAGGGACTCTAACACAGCTGTAAATGTGAGTGTGAGAGAAAAATTTACTTAAAAAAAAAAGTAGGGTTAGGGATGATTATTTAGTCACTCTTTTTTTTTTTCGTTGGTTGGTAAATAAGCCAAAATGACCAACAGAAAATAACATCTCGGTTTACAATTTAGTAGGCCGACCAACAAAAAAGAACAGCTAATGGTTTCCGTCCTATTTTAGGCATAGTAGGTCACCACAAGCAGTGGCTTCATCTATGGAAATTCACTGAAACTACTGCGATTTAAACATTGATTTTTTAAAAAAATTTACTGTTGTTTGGTAGTAACATTGAGTATGTGTTACCGTTGCACAGTGGGGAAGAAGCACAAAAAGTTGCGATAAATTCCCACAGTGCAATGGATGTATTCCTTTGTAGTCAGGAATGTTTAAAATGAATTACTTAGTGATCCAAAATAAAAAAAATTGGCCCCGAGCT